>BCHH01000009.1:2318486-2409284 GCA_001599595.1 Beverwykella pulmonaria | reverse complement strand
GCGAGCGAGATCCGCACAGGCATAAATATACGGCCCCGGCAATTTAGAAGGAGGACGAACCCGAGAATCAAAACCTACAATTGGCAAGCTAGCAGTGGACTTCGACGTCGCTGCTAGCCCTTGCTACGTAGAAGATTCGTGGTCACAAGCAATCCATACTCTTTCTACCGTACCCTGTGCTCTTGCACCGCCGTGGACTAGCGATCCGCGAAACCCACGGGCAGTCGATTAACAGCGTCCAGAGTACCTTCCCATTTCACGGGCGGGTATACCGACAATTAGAGCGCCTTGTTAATTAAACAAATTGCTGCATTATAGTAATACGCAGGTATGGGAGGTAGATGCCAGAATCTTCATATTTGGTGGTATTTCTAACGTTTTATTATAGCCATCCCATTGTTGACGATCCCCCTATTGCACGAGTTATATGAGATTTGTGGCTGCACAAAACACAACTTCAGCGCAAATAAAAAACAAACACCTCTAATAGGCACGAAATCCGCCAGCAAAACTACTACGTATAGGCGTAATACCTGCAGTATTTATACCACCCGAAACGAAAACTACGACTCACAAATCGATTACGTTCGTACGTATCACGTGACCCCTTAATTCACGTACTATGGGTATGTACTACGTCCAGTTGGCAGCCTTGGATGATTGTAAAAGAGTGATGTTAATGAAAAGGGAAAATTTCGGACTATAAACATATATTTATATTGCGGTGGAGGAAAAGTGCATGATATAGAAATATCAAACGGGTAGGAGGGCGACTCGCAGCCATGCGATGTCCGAAGCAGCGATGCACTTAGGGAGGATGGAGGATCAATGTGAGGTTTGGCACTAGGCTGTTGCAATTTCGTTATATATAGCTACCAAACAAGAAGAAAGAAAGAGATGTGCTGTGTAAGCCGAGGACACCATAATGTCACGTGGATATGCCACTGACTAATCAGTCCGTCATATATATCACAGCTGTACATACATCACATACAATACGGATCTTGACACCTCTTTCTTCCATCCTCCAGCTTACATGCTGAAAGATACAAGAAATTGTTCATGATCTCGTTGGGGTGAGGGTCGTGTGTTCGGTGGGGTTCGATTGATGGTGATTCCTCTAGTGAATGTGGTCCATGCCTGTATTTGATGGGTGTGGTGTTCGGATGCCCATTATATGCCGCGTTGATTGATGACGAAGCAAGCACCATGCACCCAAACCTTCAACCCGTGCCAGTGGTGAATTTCCGCAAACTAGCTCTTCGCTACGGCGCAATATATTTCGTGAATGTAGTCATAGCTTGTTCCCTACCGGGATACATCAGGGGCGTCTACATATGGAGCGACACGACATATATAATATCATAATTGAACTAGCTCGGAACGAAAACCCCTACACAGAAGCAATTTTAATTAAGAGCACCTGAGTAGTTTTCTCTTGGCAATAGATGTTCCTCGATTTAATGCCCACTTCGGACTGTTGTTGCTTATCCGAAGTGTACGGTAGAATCATTGTCCGGATATTAACACATTGGGCAATCGCCGAGATCCCAGTGTGTCAGCATGTAGGGTCCAAACTGCGGGTACCTAGGAACTAAGTTGTAATCGAACATGGTACTAACTAAGCTACTATTGTGTATGTAGTGCTACTATTTTTTTTGATACAATGCGCGTCAGGGTGAAGATTGTTTTGTCGGAGAGTAGGAGGAACTCTTGATCTCCGATGGTGTCCAACGGTTTCCGACGCGGACAGACTTTGTATCAATTGATGAGATGGTATGGCCAGAGTGATTAAAAATGCACACCTCAGATCCGATCTCTTTTGCGATTGGAGAATGGGATTCCACACTGTTACACCCCCGAGCTTACTGTTACTATCGGATCCAGCCCCGCATAATCAAAATCACGTGTTTTGAAGCACCCTGGTCGTTTTGGTGATTCGCCATTTCGACCCCACCAACACCCCCACCACCACATATAAAGTTGAGCAGCTCTCTCCAGACAACCCTTCTATTCACTCTCCTCTTCAATTTCTCCAGCAACTGAGTCCCCACGAAGATCGATTCATCATGTCTGATTGCTGCAAGAGCGGTTTCAACAGGAACGGCACGCCCGTGGGCAAAGAAACCACTATCGGAAACAGCAAAGCCTACGTGACTGGCACTTCTAAGTCGGCTGCTATCCTATACGTCCACGACATATTCGGATGGACTTTCACCAACGCGCGTCTCATTGCCGACCATTTTGCAAAGGAGGCGAATGCTACCGTCTATGTGCCTGATTTGTAAGTCCACTCTCCAAAGTGGTTTGATCCAGCATCTAAATATGGAGCTCTAGCTTTGATGGTGAGGTCGTCGCCCCCGAGACCCTCGAGAACCAAGAGAAGTTCGCTGCCTTCGACATACAAGGCTTCCTCGGCCGCCACGCCAAATCTGTACGCTGGGACGATATCAAAGCTGCCGCACAAGCCCTAAAGGTTGAGTTCCCAAAAGTCGGAGCTATTGGCTACTGCTACGGTGGCTGGGCCGTCTTCCAGCTCGGTGCTGACCCTTCCCTCGTTGACGCTATCTCTACGGCTCACCCATCTCATTTGGAGAAGTCAGAGATTGATGCTGTGAAAGTCCCAGTCCAGATTCTAGCACCTGAGCATGATCCGATGTTCCCTTCCGAGTTAAAGGAGTACACGAATAAGGTTATTCCTACATTGGGCGTGCCGTACGAGTATATTTACTTCCCAGGTCTTGCGCATGGGTTTGCGACTAGGGGTGACCCCGAGAAGAAGAGTGATAAGGAAGGTTTGGAGCGCGCTAAGAACAATGCGGTCACTTTCTTCAACCAGTTCTTACATTGAGCCATGATGCGAAACATCTCGTTTCTTTTAAGAACGTCCTACAAATTTATTAAACCACTGCTGGTGGATACAATCCGGTTTTACGTAGATAACAATATCCTATTGACCTATAGGGCTATAATACCCTAAGTATTCCTTCTCTTGCTGGATCTCAGTCACCTTGCGGTCTTGTTTGCCAGTCTTTGCACCTACTCACTCACGTTCATATTGGCCCTGAAATACACTAACCGCTATAGGACAATGAAGCGAGCGGCTTTTGTAACAGCTTCTTCTCAACTCTCCACCTCTCCACCGACCTTCCCTTACCCACAAACCTGAGTTGTCGGAGATAACTTACTTCAGCCCTCTACTGGAAGCTACCGGTAATACGAGTCCACCTTTAGACCTGACCTCAGTCCCTCACTGGCCGTGTCTCAAGAGACTAGCTTATTCAAGTCACGACGACACTTCAGTCTGGGTCTGTTGCTTCAGCCAGCTTTATGAGGATCGCCTCAAGCTCCCACAATTGGAGTCTCCATCTTACAATTTTCATAGTGACGCACCGGGTCAATCTTCAGGCGTGCCTTCACTTAGTACAGGCCTGGCTTGCGAGTCAAGACCGAAGTCGACCCGATTCAAACCAAGCGTTACCTTTGGCGATCTCCTAGTGGCGCTGAAGTTTATTATACTAACGGAATTTCATAACGACGAATGTACTCATATCAGCGACAATAAAAGGGCATGACACACTTGATAAATGCGCTGTTGGTATGCAAGCAGTGGAATGAGCTGGGCACCTCTAATGTCTTGTAAAATGAACTAAGTTGGCTCGTGGCCCGACAGTTGGGGGAAGGAGGGTTCGGAATCAGGAAAACACCCACATGGTTATTTATTACCTACCATGTATCAGCGAATGGTATTATCTACCCTTCTCTGGCGAACAATTGCATGGAAGCTAGGAATCTGAGCTCAATGGAATAGAAAGAGCAGCGTGCCCGCCGCACTGTGAAGGCTTGCGTCATCTGCCATAAAAGAAAGCTCGCCGTGACAATCATCGTGTACTATCTATGCTGCATACTAACCTTCTGTACCTGCAACACAACATCGCCATACTTGGAGTTCGGTCTGGCTATATTGGTAGAATTATTACTACTACCTGGGTAGTATACGTACGTAAAGATCCGGCTTCCACCACATAATATGCAAATGGCTTTCCCCTTCCCAATCGAGCTTCTGATCAACTAATTCCAGATTATGTTTCCAGAGCAGTTTCGCCATCAACAGATTGATCTCTGCATGTGCAAAGCTTTGCAACAGTCGAATTAGCACCCACAGAATAATAAAATTGACTGATAAAAGGCGTTGGCTTACTTTCTTCCCAAGCAGCCTCTCGGACCAAGCGAAAAAGGCTGACTGGCCTCTTTCGTATCCGTGCATGTGGGGTCAATCCAACGCTCAGGCTTGAACTGCATCGGATCGTGGAAATATTTTGCATCATGCGTGATCGTCCAAGCACTGGTGTACATTTCGACCTATACCTCTCATCAATTTTACATCTAAGACATCACGAAGGTTACTGGACTTACGCCTTTTGGCACCCAGAAGTCGTCAACATTCATACCTGGGGACAGACGAGGAAACCCTTGGGAGCCAGGTGGATAAATCCTCAGGCCTTCTGAGATGACGGCTTGGAGATATGGAAGGCGTTACCTATAGGTCCCCAGAACCTGCATCGTTTCGGTTAGCCTGTAACAGTTACCCCAATAACTGTATCTTGCTCGTTTCCGGTATCTATATCTCCAGCCTCGTCTAAGCTTTACAAAAAGCTTGTCTTTCCAGTTACCCGATTGTCAAGTACGTACTAGGGGGGTGGTAAACCGGAAAGCGGACCATTCACCTTGAAACGGGCGCAAGATGGTCTGAACAATGTCTAGTCACCACTGACGCCGAATATCACCAACAGCTGGAAGAAATCTTCAAGCTACGAAAGTTTTCGTGGTATTGCAGCAATTTGTGAAGCCGATATTGCGGTGGAGGAAAGGTGTGTGATATAGAAATATCACACGGGTGGAAGGTGACTCGCAGCTATGAGATGTCCGAAGCAGCAATGCACTAATGGAGGAGGAATCAAAATGAAGTTTGGCAGTAGACTGTTTCAATTTCGTTGTATCTAGCTCCCAAACCAGATGAAAGAGAGATATGATGAAAAGCAGATAAAATATTCGTGATCTCGTTGGGGTTCAGTTCATTGTCAAAGTGATGATGGTCCGTATTGTTGATTGATCCCTATTCTCTCCATGGGCGTCGTGTTCGGATCCCCATATATATGCCGCATGGATTGATGACGAAGCAAGCAGCTGACAAGGAAACCAAGACCTGTTCCCTGCACCATGCATCCAAACTTTTAACCCGTGGCAGTGGTGTATTCGCGCAAAGTAGCACTTTGCTACGGCGCAATATGGTTCTCAATGCATCGAGAAGGGATGTTGCTATACCAACTGGGTGTGCCTTGTTCTCCGTAGGTAGTAATTTAGTTTCATTGAAAAGGTGTCCACGCAGTGAACCAACGTAATACTTTCTGTACTTTTATACAGAGCGAGTTAGATTGATCGTTTGGTAGTAGGCAAAAATGGAGTTGTGTTGCATAATATGCTCGCTTGAATGCAGAAGCACGGAATGTATCAACAAACTTTTCTTGAAGTACTTCGACGCTGATACCCCTCAAATTCAAGAGTACATGATGCTGTTCATCTATCCCGCTTATCGGAGGCTAGCGCTGCTTTTGGAGACTGTGCCTAATCTAAGTTATACCTATCCTAGATTAACGTATATTGAGTGCAGATATCTCTTCACTAAACACCAAGTACATGAAATAAATAGTGGACGCCTTTCTTTCCATTTTCGTAGGGCATCTTCAATGTCTTTATAAGTGATCGATGCTTCTTCTTGCCCTTCTTTGCAAAATAGTTCCCAGTAGTGCAATGCGACCAGGGGCTCATGCAGACAATTTCAAGCAACTTCATTTGGCGCTTGCTTAAACCTCGAAGAATTGGCTGCCGAAACGAGTGGAGAAGAGGTGTTCGCACAACTTGCGGAACAAACTTTTTAGAAAATTTCCCAGCTACGCTATAGACGCGAACTCCCATTTCCTAGGAAAGTCTAAATCGATCTTAACGGGTATCTTATTCCGCATAGCCCAGTCCAAATAACGGACCGCGAGACCTTTTAGACCCTCGCATCTCCGGATTCTGTCTTCGTTGCTACCAGCTGCTGCTTGGAGAGACTTGCATTCCCGTTCCAGGACGGCAACTGTCAGTTGAAACGCCGTTGCAAAGACAAAGGGTGCGACTGCCCTACTTTTCGTATGTGTAGCGTAGCAGATTGTTCGCAGGACATTCAGTGCATATTTCATTAGCTGAATGCGGTGGTCCTCAATTTTCGGTCGGGAATTGGCGGGTATTCCATCTACATTTGTCCTAACCATCAAAGTGAGCATATCGCTCAGGAGTAGACGAAGAGATATGATTATCGTCCAGTACAAGGTGATAGAGTGGTACTCCATCATTGTACGAAATGTGAGAACAGTGTCAAAATATGACCGAACGTCCCTCTCGTTCATGCTAGACCAAAAATAACCCGAGATGGGGTCGGTGGCCATATCTTGATAGAGTGATAGCCACGATGAGAGTGAAATTTCACAGATGTTCGTGTTCCAGCGCGCCAGTCGTGCTTCATTGCGGGATAATATGTTTCCGGCTGTGTCGTACAGATTGATTAAAATCTGTTTGGAATCCTCGCTGTCCAACCCAGTTGCAGTTGACCTTTTCGTCAGAAGCTGGTCAAATTGAGCCATGGTTGACACAATAGTAGTAACTTCGATCATAAGAGAATCGACTGAACGGTAGAGCTCGTAGTCAGTGCTGAAATTCGGATTTTCGGCTTCCCGAAGCGCCGATCTTACCTCTACGAGCCACGCCGAACGGATAGGTGAGCTTTGTTGCCAGTCGTTCGGCTCCCTTGCTGACAATGTCTGTAACATCTGAGGGAATTTCAGCTAGGAGAGCCTCACTTAGACTGCCATAATGGGTTTACGCACGAGAAGCAAGCGTGAAGATGCGAGCAGCTGAAAATTGGATTTCGAGTACACATGATCTGTGCCTCGGAGAATGATAGCAGCTGCCAGGCAACGTACGTGGTATTCCCAGTTGCGCGAAGTAGGCGACATTTTCATCTTTTGATTGTTTTTTACGTTAGGGGGAGACTGATAGTACCTCGCGGCTGGGGAGAAGGGTGGGGGGTGCGCGGGTAGAACATACTTCCCAGAACGCCATGACAAGGCAGAAAAAAGCCAAATGCTGCCAATCCTCCTCGGAAATGTCTTGAAAATCAGAATCTGCACGCTTCATATCCGTTAACCTGACTGACATGGACTGGAGCGCCACGCCATAGCTGTGAAAGCTCCGCCGCACCAACACGAGGTCGGCGTTGGCAGTCCCAAAGTGGCTATGAGCTAGAGCATCGACCGCAAAGACAACAGGTGTGCTTGGCAACAAAGAGCATTTATGGTGTAAGCCGAGGACACCATAATGTCACGTGGATATGCCACTGACTAATCAGTCCGTCATATATATATCAGCTGTACATACATCACATACAATACACATCTTGACACCTCTTCCTCCGCCCTCCAGCTTACATATGGTCGCCAAGTAGGTTAGAGGAAGTCAAGGGGAGGTAATGGCGGAAAAGATGACCGATGGAGCCGAGAGCTTGAAATGGTCGTGTTCCAAACGAAGCTAGGAAAAAGGCAATGTGCAGATGCGATCGGTCTATGGCCGGGCTTGGGTAAAAGACCAGATCTGCACCGGTCTCAGAACATGCAAGAGTAGGAGAATCCGAGTTTCGGATTGCGGACCGATTTGTGGTGTTAGGCTTTTTCATCTTGTTGTGGGCTATGGAGGCCACGCCTAGAGCTCGCCATCCTTCATTCAAGAACACAACTTCCTCTCTCCTGTATCCCCTACAGGCTTGCTTTCGGTTCTCGCAGGCACGGCATGTCGGCCGCCTGCCGTCTACAACAAGATTGTCAGAATCAAAACTTCTATGTGGCTAGTGACTGGACGGACCACAGCGCGTCTTGCGAGACACGCAAGTGAGACAGCCCTTTGATCGGGGAACAGAAGGTAGAGATTTATCGGTTCCGCAAACAAGCATTACGCTAGGAGAGGGTTGTTAGGTCCGAGGGCTAGTTCCGAGGTCTTAGGATAGGGTAATTTGCATACTGTATTGATTGAGAGAAAGGGAGCGAGCGTCGTAGCTGATAAAGCAATGCTGGGACTGGGGGCGATGCAGGGTACTAATACTCTTTTGGAAGGCAACGCGATCCCTGTCGACGCTTCTGTCACAACATTCTCATTGGCTATTCTTCTTCGATGCTAGCCTGCCTAATTGTGTCATATAAGATTCCACTGGGACTCTGGTCCGTAACATATACAAATTTCGTTGGCTCTTCTTTCACTTTTCGTCTCTTCATCGTCAACCAAAGCTCCTTTCTGTCTGTCTTGTTCTCGGCGTCACAGAGATGGCTTCAGTAAAAAATTCCCACAGATCGACCAAAATTACTACAGAGAAATCCGAGCAGTCTCATTCAGAGAACCCTTTGGTGGGACACGGTGCGGAAGACCTAGAACAGAATACTGCCCAAGAAAACCCAACTAGCAAGCTAGAGGAAATTTCCCCAGAAAATTCTCTAGGGTGGCCAAGGCTGCTGTTTATTGGGGTTGGACTATGGTTTGCTGTATTCTTGTACTCTCTTGTGAGTCTGTGGCTGTGGTCGTAGCCTTTATCCTGATATGACAGCAAACTGACTTGTGCGAAAACCACCTGTAGGACCAAACCATTGTGTCCAATGCAATCCCGAGAATTACGGACGAGTTCCACAGTACATCAGACGAGGGGTGGTACGGAAGTAGTATGTGAACTCTATGAATCTTAGCTGAAATCGAATTTAGTACTCTTCTCTAATAAACCATAAACGAAATCCAGGCTACCTCTTGACAACGTCGGCGTTCCAGCTCTTCTATGGCCGCGTCTATTCAAACTTCTCGATTAAGTACACAATGCTCACCGCGATATTAATTTTTGAGCTTGGGTCGTTGATATGTGGCGTCGCACCCACCAGCAATGCCCTCATCGCCGGTCGCGCGATTGCCGGTGTGGGTTGTGCTGGAATAACGTCAGGGGCCTACATTATTATCGGTCACATTTTTCCTCTACGCATTCGCCCCATATGCATTTCCTCTATCGCCATGGTATTTGCTGTCGCCGCTGTCCTGGGACCCGTTCTGGGAGGAATCTTCACCACCGAACTCACTCGGCGGTGGTGCTTTTACATCAACTTGCCCTTCGGTGGCTTCACTCTCGTCGCCCTTCTTTTCTTTCTGCCGCCACTCAAGCATCCGGAACTCAGTTCCGTCTGTCGCAGTGAGAAGCTAAGGAAGATTGATATCATTGGTTTGCTCATTTTTATACCTGCCATTGTGTGTCTCTTACTTGCTCTAAAGTGGGGCGGCTCAATCTATCCTTGGAATAATGGCCGAATCATTGCATTATTTGTGCTCTTCGGCGTGCTAGGAACAGCATTCATTGCCTTCGAATACTGGAAAGGCGCCGAAGCTACCTTACCCATTCATATTATCACGCAAAGGAGTGTAGCAGCAGCGACGTGGAACGCCTTCTGTAACGGAGCCGCATTTTTCCTCCTTATTTACTATATCCCTTTCTGGCAACAAGTTATCCGTAATGCCAGTGCTATTTGGTCCGGCGTCAGCCTGCTTCCCTTTGTGTTAGGGGTAGTGGCCATGGCCAATTTAGTCGGGTTCCTCGTCATGAAATTTGGATACTGTAGGTCATTTCGGCTTGAATAATGGTGTATCGAGCCTAGACAGCTAATCGTTGGGAAATTTAGATGCCCCCTTCATGTTACTCTCCTCCATCATTACGCCCATTGGAGAGGGCCTGATGACAACCTGGACTGTGGATACGGGTTTCTCCCAGTGGGCCGGCTACCAAGCATTGACAGGCCTGGGTATTGGGATGGGCCAGCAGCAACCCCAGGTCGTGATACAGACTGTTTTGCCTAAGGCTGACATCCCAGCGGGGACCTCTATCGTCGTGCTCGCCCAAACGTTGGGCGGCGCCATTTTCATTGCAATAGGACAAGCTGTACTTCAGAATAAACTGGAGAAGAACCTTGAAGCAGCATTTCCGAGCGGCGGTCTCGATGCATCCCGTCTCTCTACCGTGGGCGCGACCCAGCTGCGATCTCAAGTATCTCCAGAGGACCTACAAGCAGTCCTAGTGGCCTATAATAGCTCCTTGACTCAACTATTCGCGGTTGCGATGGTAATGTCGAGCCTCACTGTTATTGGGAGCCTTTCGATTAAATGGAAGAACGACAAGAAGGCTAAGAAACAGCATTCCTGAAGGGTCTTTAAGATATTTAGATGAACATGTTTTTGCTCCATAACGGGTTTCTCATCCATATTAGGATTTTAGTCCCCAACGCCAAGGCAAAAACAGGTTTTTGATCCATATTGGGTTTTTGATCGGGAACGGATTTCTAATCTTGCAAGCCCAGGACACCATAAAGTCACTTGGATATTTCATTGACTAAGCAGTCCGTTATATATATCAGCTGTACTGTACGTACACCACACAGAATACACATCTTGACACCTTTCCCTCCACACTTCTGCTTACACCTTTATGTTTCAATTGGAGTCCGTCTTATTGAGTCGGCATTCTATTTAGTCAGGAGGACGGCTGAGGTCTGTAGTCTGACACATGGTCGAGGGCTATCCATGATGAACTTGAGTTCATGAGTCGAAGAGTTTCTCCAATGTTGAAGGAACTATCCTCTAAGTTCATACTGGTCTCTTCTCCTACGTTGTCATGCGGTTTCACCCTACCAATCCTCGCCTGCATCGGCGCTGCATTCGCTGCCCTTGACTTTAGAAAATAGCACCCAGTAAAACCAGGCGAACATCGTGGTCCTTGCCCAGGGCTGAATAGTCTGGCATACCACACTTTCATCCCCTGCGACGGCAAGAAGTGTAAATTTTGGATTTAATCATTACGACCGGTTCGCCATCCCGACGAATATCGGCAGAAATTTGGATCAATATGCCAGTTGGCTGCATCTTAACACCGTGATGCGCGAAACTGATCTCACGACATCGCCAAACTCTGAAGGTCGCGCAGTTGGCGCGTACTTGAAAATCGATGGATCAATGCAACAGTCTGAGCAGGTCAGAGTGGAGAGCCGGGATCATGAGTGCCTTCAGCAGCGCTGTCTATGCTACGACAATATAGTAATCAAGAAGAACCGATTCACCATAGTTCTAGTTAAGCATGTAAACAAAATGAATTGCTAAGGAGCTATGTACGAGCAAGCGCTGAGTTCTAGATAGGGACTTCATAACAAATCAACTATCTACCGGCGGACACGGATCTAGAATAGGAACTACATGGCGCCAGCTATATCCACAATAGAGCGTTTGTAGCAGGTCCAGCCCGTAACAACTTTCCTGTCTCGCTAACTACCGGGATCTAACATCCACCCTCGTTATAAGGAACATTACAAGCACCAACACTTCCGGCGCGAGTTCGAGACAGTACAAATATGCCTTCGAATAGTACCACACTCGGCTAAAGATCGGTGACGGAGCTGTCGTGATCCGACGAAGTTGATTGTATTGATTCTACAGAGGAGCTACCGAAGAAATATCTATAGTCTTACCAAGTACGCTAAGAGCCTGCCAAGATAGTGAAAGCAAATATATAAGTGAGTCACATGAGCAAACATAGAAGTGAATCACATGAGCAAACATAGAGGTGACTCATCGTGTGACCCACGTGCCGACGGTAGCCTCCAAGACAACACCAGCTTTGAAACCTGCCATGAGTACCGAAATCAATGATGAGATTCCGATAACAACCATAATCGTCCCGATTACACCATCCATACTTAATGCTTGTCTTCGCCGGTCTATATAAAGAGCAAAAAGCATTAATATGGCGTGATAGCTAGGAAAACAAAGTATGTCACCGCTGCAAGTTGTGCATTCCAACAAATATTCCGGGTGCGCTCGTTTAACGTGTACACAGATATTACTATCGAGGTAATCACCATGATGAATGACAGGATGGTCAGTGAGTCTATATGGCAAGAAACGGTGTTAGCCAGGGTCTTGTCTTGACGCTCACTCTCAGGATCGATGCTGCGAGGAGCAGATTGATGAGAAACACGAGTAGGAGCCCTTCTTGCAGAAATAGCTGCGAGGCAACGACTATCCGGACGTTAGTGATCCTGAATGCCTAAGTAATCCGCATGATTCAGGTGACAACTCGTTCGCCACATAGGAGGAAGAGGATTAAGGCGATGTCCCTTTTTTGACGTTGGCGGACGCGAAGATATATTAAACACAGAGTGTACAGCAAATCGATACAGTAGAGTAAGAGGAGGCTGGCCATTACAGGAACATCTGGGAAGAGAGTTTGGAGACCTCCTAGCTGAGCGTACAGGAGCGCATACAGTGGCTATGAAATTGGTCAGCTCTGGGTCTCATTAACTTGATAGTGGGGAATTAATACTCCAATAAATGCAAATGAATTGTCCATACTTGGAACACTCGAAAGTGGTTTCTTCGCTAGCTGTTGACCACTCTCAAGGAACAACATTCGGTTACTATAAGATCACCAGAACGTTCCTCAATAGTGGAATGGCGTCACTGCTCATCTAAAACAATTAATAGAAAAGCATAGTCCAAGGCAACCTCGCGCTGTCACTAGAGTAAACAACTTTCAATGTACAATGGTGATCCCAACGGAATTGTCACCAACGCAGGGATCAACCCAATGTTTAGAGTTTAAGTTTCCAACAAATCTATCGTTAGACGCCGCTAGCGTGAGATTTATTGAACCGTGCTTAGAATGTGGTAGATCGGGATTGGCACGCGAAACTTATGGTGGTAGCTGAAATACGTAAGCTATCACGAATACATGAAGTGCCAGTGGCTGCCTGGCCCAACAAGTCATAAGAGTATCCTCCTCCAATAATAATTTGTATCAGCAAAGGATTTTAGCTGAGTTGAGCAATGATTTGGGTATAAGAATTCAATAATTGGCTTCATCCGAGGCCCTTTGCTAGTTTATATTGAAAAAGTCAGTTGATAGGTAGAATTCGACCAGCTCTCCTCTCAATCACTGGACAAGCGATCGATTACAGGGAGGGCGAATGGTGGCTACCGAACGGTGCGGTCAGAAACAGATCTCTGTTCCGATCCAAAATTGCTTCGCTATACGCTCTTGTGTTCATCCAATTTTCAAAAGTAATGCATTTGTGCGGCGCCGTTTTGATCAACCACATTAATACCGAGGACAATGCATTGCAATCTGAAAATCGTGAGGAAGGGCTTACCATGACAACAATGGTTTATGTCGATCTAGCTAATAAGCCAGCCAACCAAGGTTTTCGCTACCTTGGCGTTCCTGGTCACGATCAAAAGATTTTGCAATCGTGGATGCTGATGAACATTTGGATGCTGCTACCGAGCTATAGATGCTAGAAAATTGACCCAATAACCAGATAAAGTGGATCATGGTTTTGTTAATTCTTCAAAATCTTTGCTGCACCACCCACGGTCAGCGTGAGGGCGTACCTATTCCACAGATTCGAATGGTTGTGCTTGCGGATGGGTTGCGAACCTGCATTTGTCCTCTATGATAATAAAATCGCTAATCATGTCCCAAAAAAAGGCAAGCAAGCTCTGTGGATGAACTTAATTGACGAATGATGAGAGTCCAAAAGGTTATTGGGCGCTTGAACCAAGGAAGATTTTTTTTGTGCGGCACGAGATAAAGACTTATAAACCCAGGAACTCCACGTGCCAATATCCAAGCTTTGCTATTATGCCCTCACCAACAGTTCTCTTTGGGGGAGCATGTGGCTGTTACCTCATCTACCTACTATTTATCAGACAGCTTTTCAGTCCTTACAGGAAACTACCAACCGCAAAGCAACTCTCTCCTCTGCGACGCTTATTCCATGAACCAACCACATTTGAGCTGGAGAAATGGATGAAAGAGACTCCAAACGATGGAATTGTCCGCTATTTTGGTTTCCTAAACCAAGAAAAACTCCTTATGACTGAGCTAGAGGTGTTGAAGCAAGTTTTGCAGCGAGATTCATTTAAGTACAAGAAGTTGCCCATTGTGGGAATGCTCCAGAGTCCAGCAGGTGTGAGCGGATTGGTAACAGCGGACGGAAATCTTCACAAGGTCAGCCTGCTCCAATACCAAGGGCTGGAAATCAGAGACTGACACATTCAAGGTCCATCGCAAACACTCAGTCACAGCATTTAATAGCACCTCGGCTCGCAAGTTGTACCCTGAGATATGGCGTGCGGTTCTCGCGACAAGCGAAAGTCTCCATGAATCGACCTCCAAGACTAGCACTATAAAGGTGAATCCGCTACTCCAGTTGGCATGCCTTCATACCGTTATGCATGTCGCATTTAGTCTGAAAATAAATATACTCGGCAACCCGGAGGAACCCCTTGTAAAGAGCTACTTGGACCCTTTCAAACGGGGCGAACAAGCACCGCTGCACCTGAAGCTGTTGCAAATATGTCCTGTACCGCTTCAGTATGGTGCAATCATGCTTTCAAGCAAGTGCGTCGGAATCGATATATCGAGAATGAGTTCGCTAGTGAGAGAAACCCTTCAGAAAAGACTGGAAGCGATCAAGCAGAGGGAGTCTGAGATCTTCCGACAGACGGAAGATTCGCCACAAGATATCTTGGAATCGCTCCTTAGTAAGGGATATGGAAATCTCTCCGAGCGAGCGCTATTGAGGCATGCCATGACAACAATGGCTGCATCATTGGAAATGGTGTCGAATCAACTTGCTTGGGCAATATATGCCCTTTCTCATCCACGAAATCTGCATATCCAGGAGCGACTCCGCAGCGAAATTCGCAGATTCTTTCCAACTGCGCCGCACTCTCTCTCGTGGCCAGAAGTCAATTCACAAACCTACCTCATCGGTGTTGTGAATGAGGTTCTAAGATTGTATCCGAATGTGAGTCACCGTAGTAGAGTATGCGAAACAGCCACTACGGTACGCACAACAAACGACATTCTTATCCACAAAGGTACCATTTTAACCTATCCAGTCTATGCCATGAACCGCCACCTTGCACATTGGGGTCCTGATGCTGACGAACTTAAACCTGAGCGCTGGTTTTCAGAGCAAAACAAGACGCCGCAAAGTACACGACGCGACGCATATGCCTTTATGACATTTGGACAGGGACCACGGAAATGTCCTGGGGAGCATTATGCTCGAGCAGTACTGGCTTGCATGTTGCTTGGCTTAATAGGCAGGTATGAGTTCCGCAGGGGGGAGGGACATGTTGATGTAATTGATGATGATGGCGGGAGACGGGTCGGGTTTGGTCTTGTGATGAAGGCTGAAATTTGTGTAGATGTTAAAGAAATTCCGGGGTGGGCAGGCGTTGCTTAAATAAAAGAATTATTTGTAGCTAATAACTACTACGCTGCATCCCAATAATCACTTAGCTCATTCCTTAGATGAATCTAGTGCTCGCTACCCTCGAAGAGGACTTCACAATTAGTATACCCAAGTCTCTTGATTCTTACGTGTGTTGTTGAACATAGTGTCATGCGACTACCGGTAAGGCATTAGCCTGTGCTTGGCGATAGGCAGGGTCAGCTTAAAATGTGGAGTTAGTCCGGGCTCATAACTGCTTTGTTGCTACCTTCTTCAAAGAAAACATGTCCTTCGACGTGCCAGTTGCTATGTCTTTTATATTTTAGTGCACACTTCGTGACAGGCTATAGGTGTTTTTGCATTTGTTCCATGGATAGGAAGCAGAGGTTCTTTGCAGAGGTGGTAGGAAGAAAGACCGATATCATTTTATGTATTTGGAGATGTGTCAAGCTCTACAACTGTCTATCCGAGTTCTCCGGTACCTGAACACCTAATACGACGGTTAACACGTGCTCTGTTGCAGAAGTTCAACTATGCGCGTCACAATATTCGAAGATATTGCTAGATATCGTCACCCGGTGACACTCATACACTCACGCCTTCACAACGTTTCCCCTATCTATATGCCCGGGACACCATACCGCCACGCGGACGTGCCATTAATTAATCAGTTCGTTATATATATATATATATATCAGCTGTACATACTGCGCCGTAGCGAAGAGTTACTTTGCTAGCTTGGATGAATGGTGCAGGGAACGGGTCTTGGTTTCTCTGTCAGCTGCTTGCTTCGTCATCACTTAACGCGACATATATATGGGTAACCGAACACACGACCCTCACCCCAACGAGACCACAAACATTTCTTCTGTCTTTCATCACACATGCCTTTCATTCCTTTGGTAGCCAGATATAACGAAACTACAACAGTCTACTGCCAAACTTCACCTTGATCCTCCCTCCCTCAGTGCATTGCTACTTCGGACATCGCATGGCTGCGAGTCGCCTAGGCCGCTTTTGCAGTTGCGTAGCACGTCTGTGGGGACGTGGGGTATATGGAAGGCTTGATAGATGCCCTACTTAAGGAGAGCGATCACTCATGAGACTATATCACGGTATATCACGTGAATATCACGTGCCCTATATGATCTTGGATATCACGTGCACTGTACGCTTAGTCACATGTCCCGATTAGTCATGGCTGGATATATATACTCGTCGATTTCCATAGCTTCTAAACCAACTCAGTCCCTGATTTATCCCGTCCATATAACGTGACCGCGAACTCCGATAGACTATATATTGCATTATAGAGTAATCTGAATTGGGAAGAGCTATTTATGGGGATCATGTGATTTGGTAACGCTGTTCACACTTCTGCCGTTTATTATGATTCTCTTTATCATATCTTTCTTGGCACACCGAAGTGTGACATCTACTCATTCCACGCTTGCGTTGGATGTGGATTGCTTGTATTTTGTGGTCTGATTCCGGGTTAAAATGATGGGGCTGTCGGCATCGCAATTAGCTAAATGGAAACCCTCATTTCCTCGCTGGGTTTGCTTCCAAATCTCAACCTCACAGCCACCGCGGATGACGCCAACCCTCATTGTTGAGAGAAGATTGTAGGCCGTATTAGAGTGCTTGTACACGCCGCCACTGAAAATTGCTGAAGCATCTCTGCCGAGTTCGCTCTTGATAAGGAGCTTGCCTCCAGGGTGCCCATTGATGAAATCAGTCACATCGTGGACAATACCAGCAATCACAATGAGATTGCGACTATTGTTGACCTGCTCGACATAGTCGTCCCACTCAATCACAGGTAGCTGATCTAGTGGAATACCCCAGTCCAACTTCGTGCGCTTCTGGTTGAGCTTTTTCTGCATCTGTTGGATACGACCCTTTTCAATTTCATTGTAGCGGAATTGCTTCAGGTTGTATGCGAACCCTAGCTTACTCCACAGCCAGATGCACCACTTCGTTGGGTCGTATTGTTGCCACTCAATAGCATTTCGGTAGTCCGATGGAAATTCATGATGGAAATTGTGGTATCCCTCTCCGAGGGTAACAAGAGCAGTCACAACGTGATCTCTTGGGCTGTTACGATCATCGAAAGGTTGCTCGCCGAGCCAGTGGGCAACGGAGTTCACACAAAATGTAGCCTGCTGGACGAAGAAGACACGGAGAATACCAGCATAGATGTAGCCGCCCCACCAATCTCCCCATCCAATACCAGCAACAAGAGTTGGGAACATCAACCCCATGAAGAAGACAACCTTCAAGAAATTCCTGTGTTGCCAGACCACAACAGGATCCTCATTGAGGTCGCTGATGTCGATTCTGCCTATCCTCTTAGGATTCTGCGTCATGACCAACCAACCAATGTGGCTATACAAGAGCCCCTTGCGAACACTGTATGGATCCTTTGGAGTGTCTGTGTATCGGTGATGGGCTCGGTGGTCCCGACACCACCAGCGAATAGATCCCTGAACAGCACCACCCCCCATGGCAGCGAGGAAAATTTTGAGTGGGAGTGTGGCTGAATAGGACTTGTGGGCCCACAAACGATGGTATCCAGCAGTGATTCCAAGGCCAGTCCAGAAATAGTATATGATAGCCCAGATAGCGGTTGGACGTCGCAAGGGGGTCCAAATGGCGGTGATGGCACCCATTACAGGGATCCCAATAAGGATAAAAGTCTCAAAATCGTCAGCACAATTTGCAAAGGAACTTCGGAAACTGAGAGCGTACATTGAGCCAGTGAACATGCTTGTACCAGTTCTTCCGTGTCAAAGTCGTATCTGCAACGTGAGGACTCTTATCTTCGTATTTCCTTTTACTGTTTAGCTCAGCAGCGCTCATCCTTGCGGAAGGCTGAGAGTGTTTGAATTGAAATTCAGCGCTTGGCATGTCTGCACCGGGCAGGACTAAGGCTGTATAAGTCTCTTCGGGAGAAGAAGAGCACGGAACAGCAAAATGGAGTATTTTGGCGAGGAAGCGACTAATAACGGAGTGTGATGCGTTCGGATGGCTTTCACAGTGAAGTCCACAGGTAATATAGCCTCACATACATCGGCTGGGAGGCGGCACTGAGGAGTTGCAGTCTGTGGGGAAAGGGTTGGGTCAGGGAAACCAAGACGGTAAGGATGAACTATATTATAGTAAGATATTTGAATGGAGAATAAGGAATGATGGCAAGTGGTTGTGGGTAAGCCTTTGGAAATGGTCGCTCCCAATAGTGTCAAGATTTTTGCATAGGCAAATGGAAAAGGACTTACATAATCCAACCCTCATATAAGAGCGTCTTCTATCATTTGCTGAACCGGCAGAGCGGATGACAGGACCGCTTTACCGCCTCCTACCATTTTACTGTGAACGTAATTGTGAACAGGAACGCACTGACGCATGTAAAATCTCGCATGGCCGTGCTAATGCATGCCGCCCGCTGCTGTGACTTATTGCTCGCCCGTGCTTGCTTCCCTAATAGTTATTATGTGACGTTCACTTAAACTATATGTAACGCTAGAGCGCAAGACTTGTCAATATGCGAGTCAAATTCATCGGCAGAGTGCGACGCTATACTTATCTAGAACGCGTGAAATTTATACAGGTAGATCGTTATTTGGCCATATGGAAGATCAATTGAATAGTATTACCTTAAAGGCGCCATAGAGTTTGCTTGTTGAAACATCTTGAGCACTGCACATGATAAGTAATATCCACAATTGTTAGTTTGACATTGACGTTAACTATGCACCTCGGAAATGCGATCTGCAGCTAAACTGTAGTGGCACCGCCATGTTGTGTGGTGCGCTACCCTTTCAGCCACTGGATATCCCTCTGAAACGACCGACAGAGTTTGAATACAACCAGTGACCGACAGTAATTAGTCGCTCCTTTGCCAGTTGCTGACATTTTTTTTCTACATGATCTTGCATCTACCTTACACCCGTAGGAATAAATAATTCTTCAGATCCTTACATCGTATTGCTCCCTAGTACTCTTAATCAACCTTAGATTTTTTCCGCAACCACACACAGTACGCAATGGGCACCCCAAAGTGGTTTGAAATTGGCGTGCCGACGCTCGACTGTCCGTTTGGCCTACACATATGGCCCATCTTTGAAAGAGTTTTCGAGCCTATCACAGGGTACAAACCGCAAGAATTCCGCTTTTTATATAGCGTTACTCCTTTTTCAACGCTGAAAACATGCTTATTTGTCCTCCTTACATACTATATTATAATTTTTGGTGGACAGGAGCTGATGCGCCAGCGCAAGCCGTTCAAGCTCGACTTTTTGCTTAAAGTACACAACTTCTACCTTACAGCTATGAGCGGCGTTTTACTTGCGCTATTGGTTGAGCAATTAGTTCCTACAGTTGCTAGGAGTGGCCTCTTCTACGCTATCTGCGACCACGATGGCGGCTGGACAGACAAGTTAGTGATACTGTATTACGTAAGTGCTCGCATTAGCTGGCTGTTAAGATATGGCTGACATAACGTAGCTCAACTACTTTACCAAATTCCTTGAATTGATTGATACCTGCTTTTTGTTCCTAAAGAAGAAGCCTCTGAGTTTGTGTGCCTAGTATCGCAAAAACCTCAATCGCTAATTTGGCTAGCATTCCTCCACACGTACCACCATGGCGCGACTGTTCTCCTCTGCTACACCCAGCTTGTCGGCCGTACCCCCATCTCATGGCTTGTTATCACACTGAACCTAGCTGTTCATGTTGTTATGTACTGGTACTACTTTCAGAGCACCCGCGGTATCTGCGTCTGGTGGAAGAAGTACATCACCGTCGGCCAAATCACCCAGTTCGTGCTTGATCTTGGTATTTCTCTGCCCCATCTATATCACGATTTGTATAACGCTATTTTCTAATAATCTCTAGGCTTTATATATTTCGCCTTATGGAACTATGTAGCCAACACTTACTGGTCTGATATGCCTAACATTGGCAATTGCGCTGGCGAAGAATTTGCTGCTGCCGTTGGAATATGTATTATCACATCTTACTTGTTCCTCTTCCTCACCTTCTACTTTGCTACATACAAGAAGCTGGGGTCTAAGACCTCCCATGGGGCTACGAGCGCACTTGTTGAAATAAAGGAGAAGAAGGTACTAACTGTTGGTGAACCACACAGGCGCCAGTCGACATCTCATGTTAGTCAGACTAACCAATGGGGTTGGTACAGGCGCTTTCCCAACAAGACTCCTCACGAACGAGCTACTAGGGGCCGTAAGGTTTAAGCCAGTCGCCAGATTGAACATACGGTGCGCTCCGTAGATGATTGCGCTGTGGGCGCTACAGCAGGACAGGGAACAACACTTGTACGTGTAAGGAAGAGGTAGAAACTACTGTAGATTGATTTGCACTTTGTATATAGCCTGTATCTTTTCGCGTTGTTGAGTGATTCTAATTTAGAGTCGTGTTGTGCTGGTTAGGCGGCCCACTCGGTTGGGTCACAGATCGCAAGGACTAGAGCCAGATATACCAAAAAGCTGTGTTCAATAGCTATCTATTGTTATAGTAGTTGGCTTTTATTTAGGGGTTATGTAGCTGCTTGGCGTTGCCCAGGGGTGGCCACCGCGGCGCGCGGTCGATGCGCAGTTGCGTGACGAGGGCCGCACCGAGATTCCATCAGAGCCAAGTTACGGGGCTCCACCCCCTTACAGTCTGGAGAGTAGCTTATCGACTATACCTTAATCTACCTAATAGCAGAATAACGCTATGATAAGTTATCTATGACTGTATGTAAATCCTTTAGATTATAGTACAGACTAAAATTTGAAACAAACCACTAAAGGGCGACAGTGGAAGAGAGACATCTTTTTTCTTAATAGTCGTCTGTAAAGACTCCTTGAAGGCCTAGAACATCGGGAATTCGGTTAAATTTTCCAAACCATGTACTAACCATGGTTAACCACAGGTTACCAGACAAACCATGCAAACCATACAAATCGTACAAACCWTGTACTGTACCCTCCGAACAACAAGCTCGGCAACTAACCTAACCTGGAATGTACACGAATCAGACACCTGACGCACGAATCAGACCCCTGACGCACGAATCAGACCCCTGACGCACGAATCAGACCCCTAACGCACGAACCAGACCCCTAACGCACAAACCATACTGAGTACTTATTGAACACGTAGGACCTCTGGTTGAGCTCCTTCCGCAACGTCTTGTAATATTGTACCTGAGATTGTATCTCTAGCCTTCAATAGCTGATTAAGCCCTAATCACAGACTACTAATAGCCTCTTGTAGCAACACTAACAGGCAGGCGCGCAACAGGAGCATACTTAGGTTCTAGACACAGCAATTGTAGAGCACGTAAGTTAAGGAGACCTATTGTACGACCTATTGTACTGTAAGCAAGAGTATAACACAGCTAATGTACACAGCATGAGGCATCACACAGTGAACTTGAACGGACAGGAATTTCCAGGACATTGATTCTAGGCGACTTGGGCGGTGACAAATGGCAGCGTTGAACAGCAGGCATAATAGTGGTACGGCGGTTATGGCAGACGTTGAGACTATTAGGAGTATTTGGACAACATTGAGGGCATTAGGTGGCATATTGGCGTGGAAGGCTTGTAGCATGAGCGTGGCAGGGACTGAGGTGTCAAGACGTTGCACTACACCACAACGCCATGACAACAAAAAGGAACATGTGTATAGAACAATATATATATATTTGTGACACGAAGTYCYAAAACTATAATAATAAGTAAAGTTAACCTAAGTAATCAGGGTAACCAGATACTAGTATAGATTGCTCCTGGTAACCATAGCTAATCACGGTAATCGCGACCCGCCAAATGAGGCTCTCGTAATCTCACTAACCACCAAATCTCACTAACCTAGCTAACCATGGTTAACCATGGTTAACCACAGTAACCAGATGCTAATTTACATTTTGCCGATGAAGGCCGTTTGCATTATTTAACATACCTTATACTGTCTTTGAAAATCCCTAAGTATTTTTAAGGTTTTTTCTCTTGCCTATATCTACGAATCGAATTTATAGCTTTTAACTTATCTAATTACTCTGTTCCCAGCCAATATTACCTTTGTAGCTATCCTTCCCTCTTAATCCAACTACGGATCTGTGGAATTAGATGAATAGCTACATTGAAGGCGTATATAAGTCTGATAACTACATGAACAAGAACTAACTAAAGCGGTGGTAAAGAGGGAGTGGGAGGTAATCCCCTAGTCACTTCTCGATAAGCTTATTAATAGCATGTCTACGCGGATACGGGACGTTATCTACCCCAACAAGTTGGCTATCCGCCTTTGATGCTCAAATATATGTAATATTTTTGTATATCTGATCTATTTTGGTTCTCTGAGGGCGCGTTGGGCGAATACTCAGGAATTTAAGTTCGTAGGCATTCTTTTGTGAAACATAATCATGGTACTTTATTTTTCCTGAGGATTATTATAATTGGTGCCCGCATAATTCTTACGCATCACTAAAGGCTTGGATGCGTCACTTGCCATTCAGGACCTAGTAATTGTAAGATGGCCATTTAGCCCCTCACCTAAGACCTCGTAACTGCATGATGGAGCTTCAACCCCTCATCCAAGACCTCGTAACTGTAATCTGGAATTTCTACTGTTGTTTATGGCACTTATTCGAAAGATGCTATTGTCCAGGTATATATGGCACTGCAGGTACTCATGTTTTCGCTCCTTGAGACTTGCGCATCAGTATTTATTATCTTGTAATCTTTCTCGTTACCCTTCGACAGAGCTTCAGGCGTGATAATATGTTGGGAACGACGGGGAAGGTGACACATCTTTCCATCTTGAGAACTATCTCTGCAGTTACTCAAATTCTCACAGTTGATGGGTTTGCTATCAGTAAGCTTCCCAGTCAGTGGTGTTCACTGCCACAACTTGTAGAGGAAATAGATGACTGAAATAGACTACATATTCTTCGAGAACAGCAGCTACTTATTCCGCTTATTTACCTGCCGCAGAAACAGTCATTGACCGCGAGGGCCTCTTTTCCTTTGAGACTGTTCAACTGACAGACCATGTAATCGCCAACCTCTCTAGTTATTATTATTCAGACGTTTCAATATTTTCTTTTCAGGACAGCACTTCACCAAGCACAAAGAAGAGCCAGTCTGAGAAGTGCAAGACGTATCCTAGTGACACTACATGGCCCTCAGAAGAGAGGTGGAAACAATTAGACGCCTTCTTGGGCGGCGTGCTAATTAAGACTATCCCTGAGGCTGCTGTGTGCTACCGCAACGGGAGTATTTATGATATTCCGCAATGTAGGA
Organism: Beverwykella pulmonaria; assembly: GCA_001599595.1. Classification (NCBI taxonomy): domain Eukaryota; kingdom Fungi; phylum Ascomycota; class Dothideomycetes; order Pleosporales; family Melanommataceae; genus Beverwykella; species Beverwykella pulmonaria. Next base: position 2,385,568 of record BCHH01000009.1, on the reverse strand, counting down.
CGCTGACAGATAACTGGGGAAACTCCTCGCTCCGGTAAGTATCGTTCTTCTATACTTATTTACAGATATTTCGAGTTAACAGAGTCCAGAATTGAAGACCCTACTTCGATCCGTTCAATCCTGTACCAAGGACTGACATGCATCCCGCCGAACTTGACAGGAATCTTCCTTGGGAATATTTCGAGCTGCACCCTTGGTGGCTTCCCAGAGTATGTAGTCAAGGCTACCAATGTTGCCCAGATCCAGCTTGCCGTCAACTTCGCCCGTGAGCTGAATTTGCGCCTGGTCATTAAGAACACTGGCCATGACTTCGGTGGCAAGTCGGTCGGCAAGGGAGCTCTCAGCATCTGGACCCACCACCTCAAAGATGCCACATTCTATGATCACTATTCTACGCGCTATTATAATGGTTCGGCCGCCAAATTGGGTGCCGGGATCCAGGTCTTCGAAGTAAACAAGCTAGCCAAGGAATGGGGAGTTACAATTGTCGCCGGTGAGGGCAAGGTAAGAATGTCTAATTTTTGCATACCTCATGTTATTATCTCTAAGAGTGTATTATGCTAACAAGTATGGGCTAGACTGTTGGTCATGTCGGGGGTTATACACAGGGTGGTGGACACTCACCTCTCACGTCGATCTGGGGTATGGCAGCTGACCAAGTCCTATCGCTCGAGATAGTGACCGCCAACGGACGATTCATCACAGCTGATTCTGAGAACAATCCAGATATATTCTGGGCTGTTCGCGGCGGTGGCGGGTCAACCTACGGTGTTGTGACGTCGATGGTGGTGAAAGCCTATCCCAAAATCAAAGTGACAACAATGAGATATAACATGACCACTAACTCCAAATTCACCCAAGATAAGTTTTGGGCTGCACAGAGAGCTTATATTGATAATTTTGAGCAGTATGCCGACCTAGGATACTACTCATACTACCGCATCCGTCACGTCGGAGACGAAATCTTCCACGACATGACCTCATGGATTGCACCCAATACATCCGAAGCAGAACTTCGCTCTAGTACAGCCCCGATGTTTGAGAAATGGTCTTCCCTCGGCGTACCATTCGAGCCAATCATCCGAGAGTACGACAACTACCCCGATGCATGGTTGGATGGGTTTCCCCAGGAACCCTGGACGGTTACAATGCGCCAAGCAAGCCGGTTTTTCCCACGAGAAAATTTGGTCGACGGGCATAAGATAGAGGCAACGTTCGATGCAATCCGCGGCATCTTTGACGAGGGCGCCAACCTCATACTATTCAACATACGGAACCCGCCCGGAACAGAAAGCATCGACAACGCGGTGAATCCAGCATGGCGGAAGGTTCTTATGTTCGCCATCATGTTTGTGACTTGGAACACGACAACTACCCCAGAAGTCGCGACCAATTTGTCGAGAAACTTGACTTTCGAATGGAACCCCCGTTGGGTTAAACTCACCCCTGGGTCAGGTACTTATATGTCTGAGTCGGACTACATCGAGCCGAACTGGCAGAAGAGTTTCCATGGAAGCAAATACGAGCGGCTCTACAAAATTAAGCAGAAGTGGGACCCGCAAGGTGTATTTTATGCGCAGAATGCAGTAGGATCGGATGATTGGGAAATGAGCGAGAAAATACTGGGGCATTTGCCTTCACAGAACAGCAAACTCTGTCGAAAATAACATCATCACTGTAGGTCTCAGGAGTTGCAAAAAGGATTGACAAATAATAATTCAAACTCTCGCCCGCATGGTTGCGGAGCAAACATTTGAGTTTTTCAAAGAGGGCGATTAAGCTGTTTCCAGTGTCGAGAATGCGGGTTTCTACTTTGGGACGGTGTTTCAAGATTGCGCTGGTTTTTTTCTGGGAACAGCAAAACCTTCTGAGCTGTTGGAAGCTTACTGCATGAAACAAATGCAAGTGCGGAGTGGGAACTTCCACAATCTGCCTCAATTCTCCTCCTCCATCTCTGCTGCCGAGTGCAACACAAAATCCTGAGAGTTTGTCTCCCAAAGGCGGACCATGTCGTCGCCTCCGATGCCAACATCAATGAGTCGGGTAGAGAATCGTGCTGATGCACTCGACACAGACCCACTGTCTCGCTGAGCTGGTTTGCATTGAGATGTACAGTAAGTTTCATCGCAATCGTTGGCCCATTTGCGAACTACTTCAAGGTGCGTTGTACCCCCAGCTTTTGGAAGCTCCGCGAACCCAATCTGAAGATTTACAGCTACTGGACTCTTGAAGTCTAGAAATTTGACGTCGGCTTCAACTTGTAGGTCAACACATCTTACCGTTCGGATGAAAGCGTACCATGGCAACAAGTCCATCACTGAACGACTTGAACAGCATTGCTGATGTTGATGATCCCCGGCTGATGCCACGACAACAACCAACACCTGAGTCAGCAAGTAAGGGAACTCCCCTGAATTTAGCTAGTCATATTAATGGCTCTACCATCACCTCCATCCCTTTAGATGCACCTTCTAAGTCTTCCGGCATTGATGAAACACCGTTGTTACATTTCTCCGTCGACCCATTGACTGGCCGCGAAAGTCCTATACTTTTGACAGTCTTCGTGACCCTCTGCTTATATTTCGTGATTCGAGTCGGAGATTGGATTGCAGCCATGTGACAAGAATAAGTGAAAGGTTGAAGCACGGTTTTTGAAGAAGTCGTTCGCGGTTAGACCGTCGACCTTTCATCTTCATTTGCCTAGAAGACCAACTCAAAGTAGCTATGGGCCATCATACAAACTTAGATGGAGAGGAGACACTTAGACCACACTTTAGCTATATTCAAGGGGGTAGTTAGACAAGGAACAGAGGCTGTAGCAGGTGAGCAATCGACCCAGATGTTACGATCTGCTCTAAAACTGTCCCGATGCATGGCATAAGAGGAGGATGAATTTACGACCCCAGCTACATACACAAAGAGGGGCATACGGTCATCCGTAAGCGCCCAAGCTTTTTTTATGCCAAGGCAGATATCCCCAAATAAACGGCACCACAAGCAGTCATCTAATTGGTGGACCAGCTTCCCCCTTTGAGCCTAGGTAAACTCACTTATACCAAATTATGCGATACTTTAATATGCTTTGTTCTATATTTGGTTAGGCCGCTAAGCTCCTCAGGCAGAGTTCTCGATCTCAGGATGCCTCGGAGCCTCAATCATCAACTGTCAACAACCTCATCAAGCAATCAATTCGGCTCCAGGTTGTACAATTCTGCGATATTGTGATGACAAGCACGGCCTTCACTATCGTAGATGCGGGGAGGCAATGATAGGATGAGTAGGCTCTATATCAGCTACACTAAGATTGTAAGGATACTTGTCCCACGCAGGCTTGGCACCGGCCAAGCACTGGCAAAGCGAAGAACATCAAAGGGGGCGAGAGGCTCAAGGGAACAGGACAGATTTTAGACTCTTTGATGCCAATACATAAGTCTGCTCTCTACTATCAACAAACCCTTCTTACAGGTTTATGTTACGGTAACCTCGGTAACACCAGCCACCAACAACTGCTATCGTATAAGCCGGCAGCTATATGGGGGTTTAGAAAATACTATTTCCACAACCTCCAAGTACGCGGGCCTTGGCCCTGATAAAACACCTTCAACCCGCCTACGCTGTTTCTTCTTCACGCAGCGTCTTAATTAAATCGTTGCTACCATATACGGTATTAAGTGATTTATTAAGGAGATTTTTTTGCTAATGCTGGGGGTTAACCCACAAACTTGGTAGGAATTGAAACTGCTTTATCAAATTGATGATACTGTTATGTGTGCTCGAGGAGCTAAGTGCGTGCGATCCTTTCCTGTTTACATGGGGAGGATAACCGGCAAGAAAGAGACTCTGGGGTCCATTTAAAGATTCTTATCACTTTGTGGCTGCATCTTGCGTTTAAGATTACAGCAATCTGCAAGGTCATATCAAGCTGAGACAGGCTGAGGCAATCGTGGACCAGGTGCGACTACCAAGTAATTAAGCATCCGTGCTATTGGCTACACCTTGAAGAGGTTGAAAGAATACCCTAAATCACCTTCATTCCATTACACCCGAGCTTGATCCTTTGGAGAGGATTGTTGAACGATATAATAATGCTCACGTGAAAAGCGTCGCTAACAATTTCAGGTGACCTCAAGAACATCCGCCGAAAACATTCATTTACTGCAACTGGAAGAAGACATCGGTACAGGGGCGATATGGCTTTTGTCCTGGGATGGGGTCAGGTCCGGTCCCTCTGTTGCAGGCATTTGCCTGGAGTTGTAATGTCAGTGGAAAGTTGATTATAATCTCTAGCTCGATGGCTAGGGATCCTCGAAACGTACCCATTGGGAGTCATATGCGGTGCAAATGTGGTACCACGCGTTAGTCGGGTCGAAGCTCATAAGGTAAGGTGCAAGAGGAGGGCAGTTTGCGTCTGCACGTGCCTCAATCGGCGCTGGGACGGCTTGAACAAGCCCAAGGAGGAAACAGGTGGCGGTCGCGATGTTGAAGATCATTTTCGAAGCTGATGATTCACGATAGGACGAAGGAAAATTTGGAGTATCAATCCGAAGAAAATGAATATATTGAAGTAGGATAATGATGGTACAGGATAAGGATGATGAGATGAGATTATGAAGAAGCAAACCGTTTCCTCTCGTCGCCAGAGTCCTTATATATCTTTTTTGTATACAAGGAACAACATACGTTGCAAATCCAGACAAATAGTTCATGGGGAGGCCGGACATAGATCCAAATAACGAGCATGTTTACACAATTTGGAATTCGCAAAGTTCCCACTTTCTCCAAATGGAGTCTTCGGCCCTTCTGCAACGTCGTTCTGTAAAATTCCTCTAGATAAGCTTTTGGAAGTAAGGAAAGTTGCAGGGTGCGGAGGTATTGCATATTAGCCGCTTATATCTATACTGGTACCCCTGAACACTAGCCATAGTGCAGAATACCTTTTGGGGTTCCCCGCACCTTCTTTCGGCGCTTTAGATCAATCTAGTCCGATTCTAAAAACACGCCAACCAAATCAACATCCGCGCCTAATTGGAAACAATCAGGAGAATTGACTCCTTTGGTATCTGGAAAAGCAAAATCGGAACCAGGCACGAGCACCCCTTGTTATAAATAACGGCTTTTGTTAAATCAGTCGTCAGCTCAGCATCGCCCCATTTCTACATTTCAAACATTATGCTGCTATGTGCCTCGGTCATCAATAGATTTGGGGCATCCTCTGAGTGGGCGTACTTATGTATGCCGAAGTTGAACCATAGTGTAAAATCCTCCAGCACCAGAAATTCTCCGTTAAAATTTTTTTAAGCTCCACAATGGAGTCGGCTGAGAGGATCTAGTTCAACATAGCAGAAGATTGGGTTTCGATATCGTGTTAGCATGACACTTGTATGCCTGGCCAATCTTCAGGAAAAAGATATTTGTATGCGAGGCCAGATGGACATCGGAGAGACCAGGAATGATCCCAAGCAACGCCCCACCTATTAGTATATGTCCTGTTGATGATGAAGAGCATGGGTTATCTGTTGCGGGGGAGTCACAGATGTTCCGAGCTCAGGGTACCATGCTGCACATCTATTAGTGAGTGCGAAAACATTCTCACTCATGCTGAGTGACGTTCTCGACAACTATTCCAGTTTTCTAGAAGGTCATCTCCTCGTTCGCGAATGATTTCCATAAAGTGACAGTCAAATTAGGGTGGGATAGTTGTCGTGCAGTTTCTGGAGTTTGGTTTTGTGATATGAACATATGGTACAGCCTCGCTAGGGGTTGGAGTAAGCCAGGCAGAGCTGGACTTGGGCCATTGACCAGAGGGCTCGAAAGACGTCGATGGCAGGGGTGTGAGTGTACAATGGGCTATCACAAGTGAATAAACAGAAGTGTGAGGCCGAGCATACATATAGAATGGGATCAAAAGCATCAAACCCACGACATGGTCTCAAGGTCGTGTATTGACCTCAGAAGTTCGATGATCAAGTCGTCATTGTGGGGATCGAAGAACCTGGGCACACGAGGCATCTTGACAGAGAGGTGGCGGATAGATCTAGCTCTCGCATTTTCTCGGAGAGTAGTAACTCAATCACTTGCTCCGCCCTAGATTTCTCTGCATTTGAACTCGCACTTGCGCTCATGGGTGCACTGTTGTCAGTCTCATCTTCAGTGAAGCCGAGCGGTACGGAGCAGTACTTGAACAGCAGAGCCAGGTCGTAGAAGCGGCGAGATACTGACATGAAAGTGCATGGGAAAAGCGCGACCGTAAAAGTTGTGCTTAGGCGGTGCCGTTACGCGTAACCACGTGACTGAAAATCAGGCTATCATACTACGACTCGCACGGGACGGCAACTTCCTTCATCTCAACCCCATCCTTCTCCTTCCATTCCATCACCATCTCATCGCCCGTGACAAAGGTCTTTCTCAACCCTGCAAACCCACTCCCCACAAACAAATAATCCACCTGCTCTAATGTTTTCCCGCCCGTTTCAGGACAAAGCAAAAACACAAACACAACTGCGACTACATTCCCCACAATAACCCACAGCCAAAAATACCACCCAATCTGCTCGAATCCAATTGGGCCTGCAAAAACAGTGATAAACGTCATGAGCCACTCGCCAAAAGCTGTTGCGGCGCCGCCGACGTGTCGGTACTCGAGTGGTGCGATTTCGGCGCAATAAAGCCAAACAGCACCCTGCCAGGCGTAGCCAAAGACGAAGAGGAACATGAAGATTACACCGACGGCGGCCCAGCGAGTGGATGTGGTTGAGGGAATGGCAACTAGGACAGTGAAGATGGTTATCAGTACCGTCATGGTGAGGGCGCCGTAAAGAAGAACTGAGCGCCGGCCGACCCGCTCAATGGTGACATACAGTGGGACGCAACCGAGGGCGAAGAAGGTGCTTAGCACGCCGGAAAGAAGGGAGACGAGGCGCGGCTCGGCGACGCTAGAGAGGATTACGGAGCCTAGAAAAAGGGATTAGTATACTCCAGGAGCATAGCGGGGAGAGTGGATATACTGTAGTACGCGATCAAACTTGAGCCCATCAACTCGCGAATCATGGGAAGCCAAAAGCATATACACAGTCGCCGCACGATCTTCATCCGCGAATGATCCGTGATGCCCAAGGTAAGAAAGTGTTTCCACTGCAGACTCGAATTTGCCTCTAGTTCAGCGTCGATAGCGGCGAGGATCTCGCGTCTTGTATTTTGGACATTCTCCGAGTCGATAGGTAAGTCGTTGAGCTTTGCGAGGACGGCATCGCCTTCTTCGAAACGGTTCCGAGCGTAGTACCACCGCGGAGTATCTGTATCATGTCAGCAACTTCTTCTTGAAGAAGGTGGAGGAAGGGAAGAGATATACCAGGCAGGAACCACATGACACCTCCAGAAAAGAACGCAAACAAGCACTGAAAAATGATGGGCACGCGCCAGCTAGCCTGGCTATACATTTTTGTGAAGCCATAATCGATCCAGTACGCAAGTGGAACTCCAGAGATAAGAAGTATCGCATTGAATGCGTTCGCCGGACCTCGGTCTCCAATCTCAATCCCCGTCTCGCTCAAGTATGTTGGGACTGCAGAACTGATAGCCCCAATGGCGAATCCGGTGCAGAGGCGGCCGACGATGAGCTGCGAGACTGAGTAGGAAGAGGCTTGAATGACGGAGCCGATGACCGCTGCGATGTTGCCCATGATGATAGTCCCGCGACGGCCGATGTTGAAGGTGAAGAATGCGATGCCCACGGCAGTCACGCAGGCAGCTAGGTCGTAACTGGCGGTTATCATAGGGATGGTCCAGACGTCCTTTGGATTACCAATGGCGCTGAGAAACGGGGGATGAAGAAGGACACCGCCGAGCACTCCAGCGTCATACTGGATCAGATTTAGTGGGGAGGTGAAAGAGAGAAGGGAGAAGGAGTGTTGAACTCACGCCGTACATCATGAAGGAGACACCGCAGACTATTTTCATCAGGAGGTAGAGGGTGCGCCCTCTGAATTCTGGAAGGCAACCCATGAGGAATAATGCGGTACTATCTATTCAAGTCTAATGGGGTTTGATTCAAATGATGGGCATTGGGGAAGGGTTGAGTGAACAAAAGACCTTTCTTGACGGGTAAGCTCCAGTATAAATACCCAAGCTTCCTTGTTGTGATAGAAGCATTCTTGATGCAGATTCCCGCGATCGGCGTGCCTTCCAACGTCATTGATTCCACCCTTAACTCACATGCGTCAGTCGATTTTTCTCAACAGATGGGTTTCCTTGTTCATTGGCTTTCCCCAGCATATCGGAGAAGGGAGAGGTGTGGAGATCCCCGCGGGGCCGCTTTTCCGTGTGTCGGCCCGACCCCACGGGAGTCTCGTGCATTGAGTCCATCCATTTGCGATTGCAGAGTGGTTGTCGAGAATTCTTAGAGTCGACGTCGAGAACGCCGAGTCAATTCAAGATAACATATCGCGTGCTGTCTAGGTGGCTCTAAGCACTAGTGACATTGAACGACGGAGCAACGCGCAGAAGATGACTATACGCGCAGGGAGCGACTTCCTTCGTTCTTCCACACATGCAACATCCTGTCTCCACTGCATGCTTCAAATCTGCTAACGTGTTGTTCTTCGAGATCATTTGCGAACGGGCTACGATGCCCCCGGGTCCCCCTTATTGTTGTTGAGCTGACCTTGGAAAGCCAACAGAAGGAGTGCTGGAGGGTAGAAGACAAAAGGAGCATAAGTGGAGGAGCATGAAGAAAGTGAGACTCTATACTGCATTGTGTGACTGGGTTTAAATGCGCGCTTGGCAATGCTGTCAAATATGATCTGGTATAGGTATACCGTCCTTCCTACCCTGTTTACCCTGGTCATGTCGATGCCCCCGATGCCTTGGCCTTCTCTTTCTCTTCGAGCTTCCTCCGTGCGGCAAGAATCATCTCTTCGCGCCTCCGTTGCAGATTCGCCTGTCTCTCGGTTCTGTCCTGGGACCACGCCTTCTGTTTCGGCAGCTCTTCCGGTGTGGTGGTTCCGGAGTTGCTCGCAAGCTTGGACGAAAGGTTATACCGTGTTATCAAATCAGGTTGTGCCGGTTTGGCAACGGGTGTTGCTGTTCGGGAGGTGGGAGCCGGTCGCGGGACTGGAGGATTGAAGGATGGAGGAGGCTGAATTGCGTATTAGCATAAAGTCAGGGTCGGTATATGCCTGGGAAGTCTCTCATGGGCAACCACTGTAAGGAGTTCGCAGGTTGAGGACACTCACCGAGTCAAGCCCGCGTCCACTTAGCACTCTCTCTGTCGTCGCAGTCACATTCCCTCCGTTTCTTTGCAGATCCCACGCAATGTCTCTCCGGTTCAGCTGCGGGAACATGTTGGCGATCTGGTCGATGTGTGCTGGGTTTATCCGCACTGCTCGGTTCGCGCCCACAGGTCGCGTGCTTGTTGCGGCGGGCTTTGCCAGGTACCATCGAATGGCCAGGATAGATACGATGATGAACACGAGTAGCTGCGGTATGTTCAGCGTCTGTTCTGCCATGGCGAGCAAGGCCAACGCGACGCGGGCAGTTCGGAAGCCGTTCCGAGGAGGTGAGTGGCGTGGCTACAGCTTCTATCTGTGGTCAGAAATGAGAAGAGCGTTGCCTGTTTGTGTACAGATGTGGACGCCCCAGTAGAGAAAGGGGGGCGGGATTTGGTGAGACAGACACGAAGAAGAATGTGGCGTGGTGTTGGTGCTTGCGGTGAGGTGAACGTCCACGGTGGGAAAGCAGGACCGAGCCCAGAGATGATGCCCGCATCTATCTCCGAACCATCGCCGCGATGATGGCTCTAAGCGCACGCCCCTTTCCCCAGACTCACGACTCAACACCACCACTACGCCTCCACAATTGCATCATACATGCACGCCGACGGCTCAATCGCTCGGCACTCATTCGTTTAGCGACATGATATAGTCTTTCATTCCTATGATCTCTAATTATCCTTCTGTTCGTAACCTTAACTCACGCCTACGCGCATGACTGTACCTACCATAACGCCATGGACACCACCGCCCTCGATCTGCCAAAGGAGCCTCTACCTGCGCACCCGGCCGGCTACAGCGGGTCCGATTGGGAAATTCCCGAGGAGGGAAAAAGCAAAAAGACGCGCCTTCGCTTTGGAGCAATTGGAGGGTCCGCAACGGGGTGGGCAGTGTCGGATCGCTTTGATCGCGTCCTCCCGCCTCACAAACGATACTTTGGCCGCAGTCGCCGCACGCTACTCATCGCAATTGGTGTCATATTCCTGCTCCTCCTTGCGCTCATCGTCGGACTTGCTGTTGGGCTAAGCAAAAAGTCAAAGTACGCCCCACCCATTTTACCATTGCTGCATCAGGTCTGACTGACTTCCCATAGGGACCGAAATCTGCCTCTCCCAAACGGCGCGCAAACATACACGGGAGATCTAACCTATTATGGAACGGGGATGGGTGCCTGCGGCATCGTTTCCACCGACAACGACGCGATTGTCGCCATATCGCATTACACCTTTGACGCAATGCAGACAGGGAGTGACCCTAATAAGAATCCCCTGTGCGGAAGGAAAATCAGAGCGCAAAGAGTCAAAGACGGGAAGACCGTCAGCATTGATGTGACTGTGGTAGACCGATGTTCGTGCTCCTTCTATATGCACCTTCTGTGCTTCCAATGCTGACCCTATAACAGGCACCGGCTGCCAGCCGACGGACCTTGATGTCAGTCCTGCCATGTTCAAGAAACTTGCAGATCCTGACTTAGGGAGAGTTCCCGTCACGTGGGCTTGGCTCTGAGCCTTGTCATATGGTTTTTTTTTCGGGACATCGAGTCATTGCAACGTCACGCATTCTGTAATGAGTTATACCCAGTTCCTATTACTTTAACGCGTCCTCTTCAGGACCCTTCTCTCATTTACTACGAGTTATATACCCACCATTTTACAGAACAAAAAATAATATTATTCTTCGATCCTCAACTCACTGACAGGTTATTCTCCTACAACCTCGGGGATTATATGCTCAGCAACCATTGAAGCAACCTTAGTAGCACTCTTCAAGGAGCTTCTTCTAAAATTGCTGCCCGTTCCGTCCCACAGGCTAATCAGGGAACCTTACTGCCAACACCTACCGGAACACCAACGACTCCTCTCTCGACGCCTTCACCATATGCTCTACCTAGCCAAACAGACGACCCCAATGTTCATATTTGCCGCTTAGTGGAGGCAAGTAAGCCTGGAAGAACGGTCGCTATGCTAACCTACTTGAAGCTCAAATCGTTAACATCGAATATCGCTAGATTCTCTCCAGCTGCAACGGGTCCAGGCGTGCCCATGCTGTCCAGGAGCTACTCACTCGGCTGTTTCCGGGGAAATCCAACAGGCTGCACCAGAGTAGCGGATTAAGCCAAAGTTCCCGCTGCTGAAATAACTGGCGACATGACGTACCAAAACGCTACTGGAGGGGGCTATAGAACATGCCGACCCCCTGTCAACTTCAGGATTGTGAAATGGCTGTTGCGGTCAACTGGGAGGTGTTGGATGTCGCAAGGAAGAACGACCTCCGTACCTGCGGGATCTATCACAGATAGGCAATCGGAAGATGAGAACCTGGGGCAACAGTATGCAGGGCAATAGGAAGGAAGCTGCGTTTCTATGTGGAAGGTCGGGGGAGGTATGCCAACCTCAAGATATTGATACTATCATGAATGCTTTCAATATCAGGGCGCCGCCGAGCATTAGGGAGATACCGATTACTCGGAGGTGGCTGCCGGATGAATCAATGCGACGGGCTCGCCAAGGATCAAGGATAACCACAATCAGGCATACTGGAAATCTTCACATTTGGCGGAGCCGGAGGTCGAAGCTAGCCCGACTCATGAGGTTGACGAGGTCACTACGCGACCCTTAGGCGTTTCCCAGGGGGGCTTAGGCCCTGGGCTTGAAAGGAGATGATATCCTGGTAGGTGGTAGGTGGAAGTTCTTATAGTGTCGGATATGTTTTCAAGAATTTCTGGGTCCAATTCATTAGATATCTTGTGGGCCATCAGACTAACGCTCTTAGATCGGTCTGAATGAAAATTGCACGCGTTTGATTCATGCAAAGTATCGTGATGAAGAATTGAAGCACTTGCAGCCGCTAAGCGAACTCTTGAACCCTAGACCTAGCACTTCCGTCGCCAGAGCCCGCACTTCTTGTTGTCAACCGTTTATTCCTAAAAGTTTTGCGCTGTACCTGTTTCTTTATGCATAACATGTCCTTTTGCTAGTAGACTGCCTAGACTTACCTATCGCTGCCCGTATGCCCCAAACCACCCCACCACATCGAGGCAAGGCAGAACTCGCGTCACCATGTCCTCCGTCTTCTCGTCCATCATGCGCCCACCCAAACCGCGCCGCTCCAGCTCAAATCTCAATGTCTCCGCCGACATGAGCTCTGCGTCTTCCACCGACACCGAGAGCCCCGACCTACGCGAGCTCAACGCCGCGCTCCAAGCCCTCACGGACATCTTCCCCGACATTCAGCCCGAGGTCTTCCGCGAGATGCTGAGCTCCTTCAGCGAGGAGAGCAGACTGCAAGTCATCACCGAGGCGCTGCTAAAGCAGGGCGCCAAGTGGGTGCGCGGCCGGTACCGGATGCCGGCGGAGCAGGAGGAGCAGCGCGAAGTCGCCCACAAGTACAAGTATCGGAACATGGAAGCGCAGAAGGATACGCGCGGTGTGCCGCTCGCCATGGAAGATCGGTTCCGGTCGCGGAGCTACCGCGAGGCTGCGAAGGAGGCTCTGTATCAGGAGTTCAAGGGCCTCGCCCATTCGACTATCAAGGCGGTGCTGGCGGAATACAACTGGAGCTATATCCAGGCGCGGCCGACGCTGTTGGTATTGTCGTCGAAGAGCTGGCGATCGAGCATCACAAACTTTCTGATGCGGAGGAAGCCGCCGAGTGCAAAGGACCACCCGCTGGTGATGTGGACCGGCCCGGATCCAAAGACGGGACGTCCTCGGATGCCGCAGCTAGTCAAAACAAGAAGCCAGGAGCTGGACCATGAGCTGTATAGCGCCCTTATTGTGCCCGAGCTGGAGAAGCAGCGGAACGCGCAGATCGTCGCGGACGCAGAGCTCGCCCTCCAATGGAACGAAGAGGAGGCTGAAGCAGCTAGCGAAATGTACGATTGCGAGTGCTGCTTCATTCCCAACACGCTCCAGCAGATGTCGACGTGCCATGTCGAGGGCCACTACATCTGCTTCCGCTGCATACGGCACTCCATAAACGCCGCACTCTACGACCAAGGGTGGGCGCGAAATATCAACACGGAGCTCTGCACACTTCGTTGCATCGCCCCGCTCACCGACGGCATGGAGGACTGCAAAGGCTGCATTCCACTACCTTTCATTAAGCGAGCTCTTCTCGAGGAAAAAGACGGCCTTGACACGATCCGCAAACTGAACGAACGCTTCTCCAGCGAAGCGCTTCTGAAGTCTCAACTCCCGCTCATCCGGTGCCCGTTCTGCTCCTATGCCGAAATCGACGATCTTGCTCTACCGACTACGAATCTCCTCTCCAATCTCCGATTCAAGCGACGCCGTCTCCTCATAGCGTCGGTCCCACTACTCGAGCTGCTATGTTTCGAGGTGTTCCGAGTCATTCTCTCGTTCCTCATCACATTCATATCATTCGCTGTGCTTCTAAACTGTCTCCTGCCAACTCCATTTCCCGTCTTTGCGCCGCTACAGTCCGCGCTCCGACGAGTACACCTCAAACGGCGTGGTCTCCGGTTCCAGTGTCTCTCCCCGGACTGTGGACGCTCATCATGTCTATCCTGTAGCGCTCCATGGCACGATCCACATACATGCTTCTCCTCCCAACTCACATCCCTGCGCCTCACGCTCGAGCGCGCAACCACCGACGCCGTGAAACGCACGTGTCCGAATTGTAACCTCGGCTTCGTAAAATCAGAGGGCTGCAACAAGCTTGTCTGTTTGTGCGGATACAGTATGTGCTACGTGTGCCGCGAGGGGCTGAAAGACCAGGGCTATGCGCACTTCTGCCAGCACTTCCGAGAACGACCTGGTGAGAACTGCAAAGTCTGTGAGAAGTGCGATTTGTATCGCATCGAGGATGAGGAGAAGGTTGTGAAGAGGGCGAAGGAGAGTGCGGAGAGGGAGTGGTGGGATAGTCAGGGAGAGGGCGCGGCGGGGGTTTTGAAGGATGGGTTTGCGCGGAGGGATGTGGTGAGGGGGTTGGGGGGAGAGGGGAAGAAGGCTTGGTGGAAGGCTTGGGGAGTATGGGTTGAGAAGGGGCTGGAGACTATTGTTGTTTAAGGTGGCGGAGGAGGTGGAGATAGGAATTTCTGTGATACCCAGTGCATTTCTTTTGCATGTTTTACCTCACCCATAATATTGTTTAGACCTAATGCCATCTCACCTGACCTCAACCCAATTGAGCACATGTGGTGGTTGCTTTAAAGCTTATCTATAAGCGTTACTCATAGTACACCAACTATAGTAGAGCTCAGGAAGAGTGGGGTGGGTTTTACGCTGCGTTGAAGAGGTGCTGGCAGGCTATACCAGGGAGGGTGATCAAGGCGCTCCTCATGAGTATGCCCTGCAGACTAGGTGCCTGCAGAAGGGCGAGAGGCTGGCATACGAAGTATTAGCACCTGATCTTCAATATTCACTCATTTTATTGCTCTCTATTTGACACTGGTGCGGTTTGGTGGGCGATTGCAATATAGGTTCTGTATGTTGACGTTCAGAATGCGGCGCACGGTTTAAAGCTTTTGACCTGTTACTGTAAGAATAATCATTAAAGCAAGGTCGAAGCCGAGCAGGAAGCCACTGTTCCAGATTTCTCGCCAATGGGTTATGATGCTGCACTTCACCACTTGGAAAATGTTGCTGGTTACTGCAAGCGTTATTACTACCAGCCAGCATCGTCAGCTTAGCCTACTAGGCGCCTTTTGTTATGATGAGAGGAAGCATTCAATCGTCTGATGGGTAAAAGTATAAGGAGTGTGAAAGCCGCGAAGAGCTGACTGCTCGCACGACGACTATATATACCTTGAAGGGGAGCTAGCTAAAATAGGACATAGAGTAGAACACGTGACATCTTTCGTTACTTTAGAGGATTAGCATAGTATTCATCATATTGTAAATCTCGATTCCGTCCCCATTCACATAAACAGAGAGCATGGTCCCTTTCATCTTTGTTATATGCAAAGGGCAACATGGCGTTTGACCTCTGTGATTTTGGAAGAGGCACTGGGGCGCACGTGCTCAAATAGTGTGAATCTTCGGCTAACTCTTGTCGCTAACAGATGATAATAGCAAGCAGAGTACAATATGGTGGGCCAGATCTACAATATTTAATACTGGCGAAATGTGAAGTAGTCTGAATAGAGTATATTCCTACAATGAACTCCTAAATATGCAAAGAAGACACCGTAGCGGTGAAGTATGGGTATCGACAAAGACGGAGGACTCACAAGTGAGAATCCTCCGAAACGTGACCTAATCCATGGATACACCTTGTGCCATATATACCTTTCCCAACCACCTGATACCCCGCCCATTATGCATTAAGAAATACTTTCTCTAAAATCGTCCACTCTCACGCCTGCCTACGCCCAAGCCTCCATAGCTTCGACCAAATCGGTCCGTCGCCGTTGGCTTCTCTCCCGTACCTCCAGCATCTCCTACAGGAATAAAACCACTTGGCGTGCTCATCCTTTTCAACGGACTCCCTTCCCTTCTGACACGGTCGCCCACTCTCTTCTCCCCAGCACCACCTAAACTGTCCCTATTCCGGTCGTCACGCAAGTGGTTCACGCTAGCAGACTTCCGTAACGGAGACGCAGCGTGTGAGAAGACACCTAGGCTTCCCCCATCTCCAGATGCTGTAGGGCGAAGCTGTGACGGAGGCTGACGGAAAGGATTCGGTGTGTTCGAGGGTCGGATCGGGGAGGAGAAGTCAGGCCCGGTAGCTGTGGAGGTAGCTGTATAGTATGCATTCTGGCCGCTAGGACGGAGGGAGGGCGTTTGCGTGTTAGATCGGAGAGCTCTTGTGGTCGGCTGGGAGGACAGGTTGTCGGGATCGTATTGAGAGGAATAGACCTGGTTTGGATTGGTGCGGAAGCCGCGGTTGATGACAGTGGTCGGGGTGTAGATGGTTACTTCGGAAGCAAGGTCGTCTGGGGTTCCACCACCAACTCCAACACTGGAATCCCGTGTGCGCTTTTTAGAGATGGTTTGGATAGCAACATCCCGACAAGGTTTCTGCAATGTTGGGTGTACGAATTTAGAATCATACTCGTGCAAAACTGCGCGTTGGATGATAGCGGAGTCTTTCGTCTGCTGGGAAAAGGATACTCGAAAATAGTAAAGTTGTAAGGAAAGGATCGCCGCGATGGCAATTGTGGTGACAACCTTCACGCTAGGTTGCGGATCAAGCGGTGCTACCGGGAGGTTGAAGTGGTATAAAATGACGTGTAGAGGGCTGAAAAGACAGAAGAGCTGCAAACACAACGGGTTTGGGTCCCAGACTGCGATCTCCCAGACATCACGCGCGGGGTCGGGATGAGCGCGGGAGGCCGCCGAAGTGGAAAAGACGATGTTTTGAAGGAACCGAAAAGACGAAGATGTCATAGGGGACGAATCGACACGGACACGCCGGGCTGACGGGGTTGCAGGATTCGTCTCAATGGGTTGCTCGAAGAGGCGGTAGTGGCGCTTGCGGTAGAAGGTGTAAAAGCCGTTTAGGAAAGATAGCGTAGAGAGCGAGACGACGACAAGGCCCATGAACCACTTGAACCACCCACTCCCGCTCTTGTGGTATTCTCCAAACACGTCGTCCACCTTGCTGCGGGTTGACCGTCCTGCGTTCGCCTTCGCGATCATGAACAAAATGTTCATGGCGATGCCGATGGACGACGCATAACTATTCGCGAAATCCTCCCAATCGTTGCTATTCAGCTCCTCGGACGCCCACATGAGCCAATCCCAGGGATCCAGGTAAGCTTTCAGACGCTCCGAGAGCGGTGCACGGCGGACGAGGCGGGGCGACATTGTTTTGGGTGGGTCGTAAGCTTGTAAGATGCGATAAAGGAAGGTAGAAGGAGTGTATTAGGAGAAGACTGTATAGTTGTCGAGCATGGGAAAGGAGCCTATGACATGGCGGGGTCGTTGTCTCGCGGAAGAGCGAAGTGTTGGATCAAAGACAGAAGTGGTCGTAAACAATCAATCCTTAGCGCTCCCGACGTTTTGCCGAAAATAGAGCTGGGAGCTGTCCCACCATGACGACCGCACCTTGTATTCACAGCTCCCTGCGCAGGTGTTTGCACACGCACAAACACCATGTCAGCTTCAAACGCGGCATACAAAGATCGCCAATTCCTCGCCGTGATCGGAGATGAGGTACGTCTACCTCGCATTCCCACTGGAAGCTCAGCTAACAGTTCCCAGGACTCGGTGACGGGCATGTTGCTTGCGGGCATCGGAGTGAGCTTGCCTCTAAGCTATAGTCATAACTGTGGCATGGAAGATTGACCAGTATTACAGCACGTCACGCAACCCCCCGACTCGCAGAAAAACTTCCTCGTCGTCGACGCCAAAACCGAGAACAGCGCCATCGAGGCTGCATTCGATCGCTTCACCACCGAGCGTAAGGACATTGCGATTCTGCTCATAAACCAGCATGTATGAAACCCTTACTATACGAATAGCTCAGCATGGTGGCTATCGAGTCAGATGGCCGTAGAAAGACCAAGGCACTGCTGAGGCGCTGCTAACGGTCACAGATCGCGGAACGGATAAGGCATCGCGTCGAGAGTTACACAGCAGCGTTCCCCGCCCTGCTCGAAATACCCTCGAAAGATCATCCCTATGACCCCGAGAAGGACAGTGTGTTAAAGCGGGTGCAGAGATTGTTTGGAGAGTAGAGAGCTGGGATGGTGCATCTGTACTTCGCGTAGGGGCGGCGATAAGGACCAGTGTACATGGAACCACTATGGTGTTTTGCGATTAGGTATGATATCCAAGTGAGCACCTTACGAAGAAATGCGCATATCGTGACACATGAAACTTGTCCATTGCCCGTCGTGACTGCATTACTGCGTTCCCAAGGTAACTATCGAAGAATATCGAAGCAATTTAGCATTAGTAATATCGAGTTCTTCCGCCAAAGAAAGTGTGAAATGTGAAAATGCAAACTATCCGCAATACAGTACTAAACTATTAACCCTTTTGCTCCCATGCATGATGTATGCCTGAGTTCAATCCAATCAAAGCTCGTTGCGAACTGGAATCCTGTTCTGCACAATATTTACACCCGGCCCCGACAGCTGGAACTTCCGCTTCCCGAGCTTAATAGACCTATTCGTCGTCTCAGATACGCATTGCCGCCCGCCGATCGTGGTCGCCGCTGTGGAGGGTTTACCGGCTGAAGTTGATGGTCGCCTTCAAGCAAGTGATCTTGACATTATCCTCGGTATAGACATCAGCTAGCACATGGTAGGTCCCCTACGAACTGTTAGCTTATCTTGCGACCGTCTCTCGCGGGCATTGTGTATATGCGTACCGGAGGAACCTCCTTGGGAATATCCACATCTTTGGTCAGCTCCATATCGCCCTTCTTGATCGGGCAGGTCATATCTGCCTTCTTGACCGTCTCGCAGAGGTCGGCTTCCTGGTTGATGAGCGTGATGAGGCCGTATTTGACTTGTAGATGCATCTTCGATCCCTCGACGACGTCCTCTGACAGATCGCCAGAGGCGGTAATGCTAAGGGATTTTCCGCTAGAAAACGTACGGATCAGTGTTTGCTTTTCGACAGCTCGAGAGAGCTGTGTAGGACAAGGGCGCTAAAGACAACGAAGAGAAAATCCACATACGGGACAGGAGGGTTCGGCGACAAGTCGACATTCTTGATCGTCACGATGTTGTCCTTGGGATCTTCGCAAAAGTACAGAGGGTTGTCGCCTGGGACTTTCCAATCCTCGTTGATAACGACCTGGCCGCCGCCGGGGATCCACGACGGCGATGCTGATACCGAAGCAGTGCCGATAGTGGCGAGGAGAAGGGCAGTGAGCTGCATGGCGGGTGGTAGTAAGGGCGTTCGTGCGTTAAACAAGCGAACGGAGAGAGGACGAGTGGGTGATGAACGGGTGAGGTTGAGCAGCGATAGCCGTTCACGCCAGGATGAGGCTGGAGGCTGGGCGAAACGGATGGCTGAGCATGCCAAGCCTCGATGAATGGAATGGTCATGCGAACATGGAGGCGGGGCTAGGCCTGATTGGGGACTGGCTTTCACATGTGCAGCGGTTAAGCTGTCAGGTGCAGCGGCTGGATTTTGTGTTCTGGGAGCTTGCCCGACGGATCTCACTGCTTATAGGCTTTGCCTCGAGATGCTCTGGCAATATCCTGGTGGTAATGTTCAAGATTTCAGCGAGACCTCTGTTCAGCAGCTTTGTTTTTGTCTCGTCGAAGGATAACTCTGAAAGCCATTGATACACTTGATCCGTTTACAGTGTTTGGAGCCGTTTACCAGCTGGGTATGAGTATACTCCACATCCAAAGCTGGCCAATAGTTTAAGGAAAGTAGTACCGTGGACGTTTAGTTAGTCAGCTGCGCTTTCTTTATCGATAGGAAGGAATAAGCTAAGCTGCACCCACAACAATGAGATGGCAATTCTTAACACTTAAACGTTAAACATTGATGCCGCAGCCCCTGCTTTCTTAGGAAAGATTAAGTTAACATATTATTTTCCTTTCTGGGAATTGTTCGCAAAGGTTGGAGTCTCTCTTCTCAGCGAGAAAATACTTATCAGCTCCTTCGTGTGGGGACATCTTGCATTTCTTAGCGTAATCACCTCGCGACCTTTTGTCAACGTCAACCTCATTCTATTCACATTTTGTGTGGCCATAGACTCAAGATTCGAACCGTCGTCGCGTCGATCATAGAGTTAGTGAATTTACTTTTCTCGCTGCAGCCGCGACACCAAGATGCTGGGGGTCAAAATCACCCGCCAGCTGGATATTGGCTTGGTCAGGCTTCCCAACCAAGATCATACATGCTATTTAGAATTCCTGAAGTTGCAGATCCATCAAGCGGGATTTCTGTGTTACATGAGCTGAATGGGGCTCGACTCCATGCCTTCACATTCACGTCGTTGGCATTGCGACGTGGCTTTGGAGTTGATATTTTTGTAGACCAAGGTATAATGGTACGCCAGTCTGGCACTCAATACAAGAGCTCAAATCTTCACAACTCCATGTCTGGTGAACCTGTTCATTTAAATTTCGTTGGTTTATATGTCCGACATAATATTGCCGTTCTCACTCATCTCTCGATGCATCGCATCGTCTACTAGATGTCCTCCAGACGGGCCACGCTTTCCCCCTTTCACCATATTAGTCAGTCTTTCTGTACTCCAACCGCAACGGAAGAACTACACACATCTCTCGATCAATGCTCTTAGTGGACTGATCGAGGTCGGTTAGCTGGTTGAGAATAGTTCCTTATCACTGGTATTGATTTCATTCGACAACCTTTCAGCACAACCAACATGGCAGTATCACCGCCTATTATCTACCAGTGTCAACGATACCTGTGAGGCAGATGGAGACTCGCAGTGTCTGGTTGAGTCCATCGCAAAGTTGATCTCAGACCTCGTTCTCTGCACCGGCATGGATTTGGACGCACCCATCTCCCAGTATCTATTCTAGCTACGCATCGAATCCTCATTGATCTCCTTGGAGAACATCACTTTTACATCTGTGGAAATCATCTGTCGAGAATCCTGCCAAATTATGGTTTCTCTGAATGGTACTTTCTATAACCTTTGCTGAAGCAGCTAGGCATCTGTCCCTTTCGCCAACTAACTACGCTGGTTGTGGAGTCTCTGAGTTGAATGAACTATGTTCGCAGAAGTGTAAGTGTAAGCAGGACGCTCTGTCACGTGGATATGCCACTGACTAATCAGTCCGTCATATATATATCAGCTGTACATATCTCATACACACATCACACACATATCACACACATACACACAAACAGACAGACAATACACATCTTCATACTCTTTCCTCCACACTCCAGCTTACAGTATGTGCCTTCATTTATACTTGCCTCATATTTGCTGATTAAAGTGTAGGGCTGCTACAAGGAATGTTGACGTCGCATCCGATTACTGTATCCTATTAGTACCCCTTGTATTCTCAACTTTTATATACGATTCTCAGTTATGCATTCAATAAATTCTCCCAGAAGAACTATTCCGAGGTTTTGCATGAATACATTTTCCAGCCTCTAGGTCTCACAAACACGGAGCATCACCCGCAAACCCTCCTGCGCTGTCATTCCCCCTACCGAGAACTCACAGAGTAGTGATTACGACAATAACTCACCTAATAATGGCCTCTACTCCAGCTTAAACGACCAAAGTCTTCTCTTTCATCCTATCTTGGACAGGACCGCATTGGAGCCGAAACGAAAGTGCATCAATGGCTCAAGCCACAGTCCTCAATATTATCATCATGTAATCTCGTAGGTTATCTTTGTGAGATCTATAGTTCCACAAGCTTCGCTCCCGCCCATCTGCACACCATCAACATCTATGGCCAAGAGTGGTGTGGCATATGGATATACAGCACAGATAGCCATGATCGTTCAATATAGAATTGGGGTGGTTATAGTGTCCGCTGGACCACCGGATACCTATCGCATCATATATGATGTAATGCTTTCCGCCATCTTAACCGCCGTGGAAGCAGAAACGCACCTTCAACTGTAGATATACATAAATAATTTTTACTTTCTCTGAGTCTTTAATCTCCTTGAATACAAGCATGGACGATGGACCTGGTGTCAAGCTCCGTACACTCACGCGCAACGGCTGACACCCTGGCTGCATTCTCAGAACTCTACATCCAAACCTTACCCCAATTTGGAGCTCTCTCAACCGCCTTCTGGATCTTCTCCGAAGATCTGTCTTACGAAGGATTTTGGAGCTTGACTAAATTATAATCAATATCACCAAGATTGGTGCATTGGGCTCGACTTCCTGCTGTCGTGATGTGACGAAGTAGATAAAGAGAGAGATGATTGATACTGTATTTATTCTACAGAGGAGCTACTGAAGAAATATCTAGAGTCTTACTAGGCACGGCAGGAGCCTGCCAAGGTAGTCATAATGTAAGCCCAGGACACCATGCTGTCACGTGGACATGCCACTGACTAATCAGTCCGTCACATATATATATCAGCTGTACATACATCACACATCTTGACACCCTTTTCCTCCACACTTCTGCTTACACATAACAAACATGGAAGTGAGTCACATGATCAAACATCAAGGTGACTCATCATGTGACCCACGGGCCGACACCTGCTATATACGGCCGAGGCTTTGGAGTTGTGTCTACTAACACAAGGCGCAATGAAGGACCTCTGTACGAGATGGTAGAAGATAGATTGGTTTTAATATGGGGGGTAGGCGATCCATAGATTGATTTTATTGAAGGATAAGCAGATTGGGGATGTGCTTGGGGTGGAGTTCCTTTTTTTGAGGGTGAGCCTGAGAAATTAGGTACCTGATCTTCATCTGCTTCACATTGACGAAGCACTCGGTCCTTTGTTGCTATCGAACACCAAATTCAGCAGGAGGCCAACTCGATGGTGTCTCATTTACGGTAACACATCTATGCTGAGTGTAACCCAGGCTTTACCATAGTCAGCGGGCTCTGTTCCCCAGCGTCTGACGATCAAAGCAAATCGCGTTAGAATACAGCTTAGATTATGCTAGAGCTCTGCATTCTTTTCAGAGATTAGTGGGTCTGATTGCTTTTCCTCATTCTCGCCTCGGCGCTCCAAAGACTTCGCTACGAGACTCTTATGGCTTCTCGGCGCTTTTTGTCTTATACCTTTGTAAGGCACGGCCAACAAGGCTGAAGGAACCTCGTAAATCAGCTGACCCATTTAATTAATTGGTTGGCTTGGCTGTTTTCCGTCTCAATCTTACCCCGCTGGTGCCTGCTTACCACCTATACTCACTTCTCAGCTGCCGCACAAGAGAAGAGGATCTACAGTCGGTCGTGACTGGGAAAATGTCATGGATTTGGAGCGCCGAGTTCAAAGATTACTACCGCACTACTCAGGGCAGTAAGTAACATATTTCCACTTGGGTGTCCAGCTGACCTGCTCTAGATGATGGCAATTTCACATACCACTGGGCTGAAGCTGGACGACAAAAGTGGGTTTACTGGTCATCAAAATAATATTGAAAAGGAACTAATACGTCAAAGGACCCCACCCAACGCAAGAGCGGTTGCACTTCCAGGGACGGCAACGAATGCTCGGAGTCAGCCTCATCATACCGAACATGTTGGAATCCAGACCTTGAATCCGGATGCTGTTCACGATGAATCTCATTCTCGCTACCCTCTTGCACGGGGTAACACCTCTAGTTCTGAGTTTGTTTCACAAGATCGCTCCCCATACATTCAATCTCATTCCAGCGTTGCTCGCCCAGACTCAGCTCCCCCGGCACGCACAACCAGCACGTATCAACCACAGCAGGTATGTCCCCTGACAATAAATCTTAGAGGGAGTTTGTTCATTTATTGATAGACCTACACCTGGGATATTGAGATAAAGTTCAAGGAGGATGGGCAGGTACAATATAAAGACGCAGTGGCTATAATAGACCCAGCATGTCAAGAAGGAAACTGGATATCGCGTCAACTCGTCCAGAGATTGAAGATAAAACCATCGGATCTCAGAAAGGTGTGGGACGGTCCAACGCTAGATGCTGCGTCTGGGCCCGTAACCGCTGATATGGAAATTACAATTTCGTTCAAGCGAGCGCATGGGAACCAGTTCTACGACTGCCATTGCTTCATATTTCCTCCGAATACGAGGGGAGTGGACGTAGTCTTCGGCAGAGACTTCATCAACGAGCATAATATTTTGAACGTTAATGAACGTGCGTGCCTGCCTTTGCTTCAAAATGGCAACCCGAGTGCGAGTAAGTACAGTTATGGAGCCATATCACGAAAATGGACTAGTGATTAACCCATTTATGTAGGCGAACGAGCTGCAATCGTTGCGGCGGCAGAGCTTCGACGTCAACAGCAAGTAGAATTGGAAGCAAGACGTATTGCAGCTCAGCAGCGCGGGCAGAGCCAGCAACAGCAACAGCAACAGCAACAGGTCTTTCCATATACATACCAGCCTAGTTAGACTGGAGGCGAGTAATAATGGGACTATCCTGATCTTTCTGCCTCCGTCCGGCTGTTAGTACGATAGCCTAGCCCTCCCTAGGGAGCTTGATGATAAGGATTGTGGGACTTTTGGTGTTTCTTCTCAGAACTCTCTATACGTAAATGTTGGAGTTTGTGGTCACGTTATATGGACGAGATAATAATAAGGGACTAAGTTGATTTAGAAGCTATCCCCTCCGTCGCTAACATCTGCCGTACACGGACCACCTATTAGTGACGAATCGGATGAAAGGGATATTCGCCACGAACACCAACGTAAATGTCCGTTTGTATGAGGATTGCTAAGAAATCAGCATTGTAATGGGTGTAGGGTGCGAATTTTGAGGCGAGATTTCGCGATTTGATTCTGAATAGCTGCTAGAATAATGCCAGATCGCGTTTTTTAGTGTTGAGGCGATTTTCTACTGAAAAACGACGTTCAAATGCGCTAAACCAGACACCCGCTTTTCTATGACTGCAAATAGGCCTGAATCCTATATAAAAATTAAAAAAAGAGAGCTATTGAATAGTTAAGCTGATAGAGGTGTCAGTATTGCGTTTTGTGCTAGTAATTACTGCTAAATTCTACACAGCTGCATCACGATAGTCATTGTGGCTAGATTTAGTGTTTCAGAGCTATCAACTTCCTATTGGCCAAACTGAGGTGGTCCGTGTACGGCAGATGTTAGCGACGGAGGGGATAGAGATCAACGAGCATATATATCCAGCCATGACTGATCAGGACGTGTGACTAGGCGTATAGTACACGTGATATCCAAGATTATATGGTGCACGTGATACACACGTGATGCACCGTGATAGGAAATCATTTAACAGTGCGTTCAATTACATAGATGTAAAGCTGTTTTAACTTTTAGAGAGCTTGGCCATTCCGCTGCTATCACCTGAAGTTGTTCCCACGAAAACCACCAGCACAGCAGCGAACCTACAACGTCAGCTATTACGTACATGGTGATGAAGATACTCACCCAGCTGTTGCGGCAAAGATTTCAGTTCCTCGTCCATTTGTGAGAATACTCAGAATCGCGGAGAAAAGCGGAGTGAAAACAGCGATAATTGCTAGTCGTCGCGCCATGCTATGCACAAAAAACAAGACCACTATTGCAAAGACGGGTAGAGTGGAGGCACAAACAGTGCCAATTAATGCAGTCGCCCTTGTCAACGTGTTGTCCGAGTAATGGATTGTGTTGGCATACTTTTCGTCTACCAATCGCTGTCTTCCCATCAGCGAGATATCCTCTCAACAATGACAGAGCTTGAGCTTACTCGCGATCTTTTTCCCAGACAGCGACACCACCAATACACCAAGAAGTCGCCGATAATCCGGGTGGCCATGCTCTGACCTTCATGTCGTTTGAGGGCAATCAGATCTGTAACGGCATTGTTTTCCCAGACGTCTTGATCGGCGCCGAGAAGATAGACATAGCCCATCGACGGGCGCTTCATCCAGTTTTGCAGAAACGTCAAGTCTCGCTCCAGTGGTCCATCATGCTTCGCTAGCAGAGTCTGAACCAATAATGCCTCATCTTTCCTAGGTCAGTACATTTATCAAACCAACCTCGTGCCATCTTACTATACTCCTTCAGGGCCTTCCTAATCTGGAGAACTGTAGCCCATTGCTCCAGATTTCCATCAGGCGCGAACCCAGACTCAGACAGCGACTGCCAGTCGCGATCATAAATCGTGCGATCAACGTGTCCAGATTCTGCATCGGCTTTGAAGCATTTCTTCAGCCTGTTCTCTAGATGGATGAGTTCTGCTTGAAGATAAAGCAGGTTTTGAGCGTTGAGTGTACCAAAGCGTCGGAAGATGGCGAGCTCGGGGTGAGAGCCTATAAGGGAGGCTAGTTTGGTGTAGCCGTTCATTGGCTGTAGTTCAATCATATCTTTGGTCGGGATATAAGAGGAAGGGTGAAGTTGAAGATAGAGTTCAGCCTAGTCAGTGTTGCAAAAATTCAGTTGTCGTTCGTTCATCTAGCCTTATTGCCTTGTCGCAGCCAGACTTTGAACTACGGTACCCTTCCGGGCGGGGCAAGCTGCGGCGAGGATAGAGAAGGTTTATAATTATAATACAACAGATTCAAGGTTTACCCGTATCGCTCGTTCATGTGGCGTGCTCAATCAATAGCAGGATAGCTTAGGCAACTTACTAATTATATCCGCTAGAACCTCGTAGATGCTATGATACTCAACAGAGCTCCATGTCTTCAAACTTGCTCTTATTTATTCCTTCCTCCCTGAACACCGAACGCGCGCAGATCTTTAATGTTAAGCACGTGCCAAATAAGAGACAAGTTAACCGCAGGACAACAGCAAGATAACAGCAGGCGGACGGCTGAGAGGTATAATAGTTCGCATGTCCAGATTAAGACAAACCTCTTTTCAAGACGATCTTGTCACAATAAGTGGAGGCAATCTGTATACACAAAATGCCACCCTCTTAACTCTATCTGCCCCTTTTAGCTTTTAGGATTGCTGTTATTCCCTGCGCGTCTGCACTGCCTTGAAGAACCGTACTCCTCCCATGCGCCTTACTACACTTGTATAGCCCGTTCATCAAGAAACGCTTAATCACCTCCGCCCCCCCCCCCCCCACCCCCCCCCCCGCCTCCCCCTCCCCCGTCGCCTCCCCCCCCGCCACCACCCCCGCCATCTCCACCCCACCCTCCATCACCTCCGCCGTGGTCTCCGCCGTGATCTCCGCCGTGATCTCCGCCGTGATCTCCGCCGTGGTGGCCCCCGTGATGATGCCCTCCGCCGTAATTCCCTCCGCCTACGTCGCCCCCAGAATCAGCGCCGTAATATCCGACGCCCGCAGCGGCGGTGGAAGACTGTGTGTTTGCGACGGGATTAGGGCGGGAGGGAGAGCGGGAGGGTTTGCTGGAAAAACAGCCCATGTTGTTGTTGTGGGGGTAGTGCGACGGATGGTGTATTTGGTGGTGCAATAAAAAATAGATGGCAAAGAATTATGTTCTGTCAACGGCAAGTATACTTGAAGTGCGTACTGGAAGTCTGCATATGCAGTTAGTCGAGGATATATTGTTTAAACGCAAGCAGTCCTGCATCTTCCATAGCGTACGTACACCCGACTAACGATCGGCTTCCTTTGCACTCCTGACCGGTGAATTCTCTTCTTCGAAACGTTGGTGGCTCAGTTTGTGTAGGTTCGAAATTCGAAATAACGTTGGAACTTTCAAAAGCTTCGAGAACAAGACGTGGTTATACAAGTATTTGTGTGGTCGGTATTACCAAAAATAATGCAAGGCGACGCGGGGCTGGGGGCTGTGCACGGGCGCAGCTGAGGCGTCGTGTGATGTTGGTCTGTTCACCTCGTTGATCAAGTTTTCAAGCTTTCGGTGAGATTTGTTGGGGAAAGCTTAATACGAGGTTGATTCGTTTCGGATCTTGTAAAGAATACGACACGGAATTATCGCTATAAGAAATGGCTGGGACAAAGATAAACGCGATTGGCACTGAAGCAAGAGCGCGAAGTCCGACGGCGGGTTTCATTATTGAGCACAAATAGGTAGAACTATACATACAGAGAAAACGGATGCAAGGTTGCAGGAAAAAATATAGTACGGACAACAGAACGTTTGGGGTATGCAATGAGAGAGGTATCAGAGAACGAAAGACTTGTCACGTGACGTACTATTAACCCACGTGAGTACTGGCAGCTCAAGCGCATGCTATGAGGATATCGAGATGGCGGTTGAAAATGTGTGAAAAGAAACGATAGGTACTATGAATATGACGCTAATGGACTATGCGAGGCGGATCTCGGTGAGTGAGGCTGAGTCGATTCTCCTGTCGATGGTGCGCTTCCCTTGACATCTCGGACAAGGCGCAGAAGTGAGGCTCGGCGGGAAATAATGAACGAAACGCATATTGTCCTTTGCAAGAACATGCACTTTTTGTATCAGTATTTTGTATTCAAGAATTTTGGGTCATCTCACCATAATTGGACAAACACGAGTTTGATGCGACTATAGCCTGCTTGGACGTTCGGCGGCGGAGCAATAACGTGAGATCAGGTAGAAACTTGCGTCCCTGCAAGAATATGCTACCTGAAGAACACTCTGATATGAAGTAGCGCGCTGATCGAATCGTGTGGTGAGAGTCCAGCAGGCTGAGCCCAAGCGCGTTGGGGTAATAGCGAGTTAGAACATCTGGTCGAGTCTTCTCAAACAGTCCCCATCAAGAACTTCCACGGGAACTGACTGCTGCTCATATCGAACTGAGGATGCACTTTCCACGGCGCCGGTAAAGAATCTGCTCCATTTTTCATCCCATTCGGCTTGAGAGGTGGCAGATCCTGTAGGAGAGAAACTGTTTGCCTGGAGCTCGTCGTAATCTCGAAGGTCGACCCGTTCGGACTACTTCTTCCGGGTGCATTCCTCAGTGCCATTTTCATAATTGCCGTGATGCGTCTGAACCTCTCAAATACGTCCTCACTATTGTCTGGGGAGTCGCGTGGACGAGGGGGCATTTTTGAAGACAGCTGGTCCCGGAAGTAATCGAATGTTTTTCCAAGCTGGAGATCAGCAGGGTCCCACCCAGGCATTGGGGATGTGTGGAGAGCCAATTTTCCGAGGGATGCCAGGGTGGAGATGAGGTTCACCCAGTCGATGATGGAGAGGAATTCGTATTGAGTTGAGACTATTTGGGTGCTGTTTTCAAGAAACTGCTCGATGGATCGGAGATAGGTAATGCGCAGGGAGAGCTGAAAGCCTGGAGCCCATGGCATGTTCTCTCGATCAGAGAACTCGAGCGAAGTCACAGTCTTTTGTAGATGTAACTGGGCGGCCATCTGCAGCCATTGTAATGTTTCTGGGCGAAGTATTAGCACGCCTCGAGAGATAGAAATATTTGATAAAAACATACTAAAGTCAGAGGCCAGCTGTTTGGTGGAATGTCTCATGTTGTCTAATCTATCGCTCAATCTTTTCAGTTGACATTTGACAATCAGCGCCTGTTCAGACTGATTGCAGAACGTCTCGTCTACATCCTCCATAAACTGGCAAGTGTCAATTAGAGTAGGGAGGATTGAGTCGGACTGGTACTCCCAAGCAGACCCCAGTTCGGATGCGTAAACTCGGATCGTGTTCGAATACGACATGCCTCGAGTCCTGCCCGAATCCAGTATGCCCAAGTTGGTCGCTAAGTAGTAGCAGCCCAGATACGCTCTCTTTGCCTCCCTATCTCGAGAGTCTTGCTTTTGATATGGGCTGGATGTAAGCGTGGGTATGCTGTCTAGGTTTAGATCGCCTGCTAATCCTACACACAGCTGAAGGAGCATATGAATGGAAACTGCCTGCGAATCCATATAGTGGTGATGCCATGCGATAAACACGAGAAGCCCTTGCAGCAAATCCAAGCTCTTCTCCCCCTTCATGATCTTGACCATGACGACTTTCCGAAACTCTCGACTCAAGGTCAGTTGCAACAACGCAGAATCGTAAGACGCTACGGTCAGAATTGCAAACATGAACATGGGTCGTTGCTGAATCAGATCACGGCAAAATGACTCCCTCGGCAGGGAAACAAAGGGGAAGAAATCATTCATGGTCCTGTAGCTTTCCAGAAGCAACTGCATGTGAATGACGCTGATGGAGCGTATGACGGGATCCAGGCGCCCAAGCCCGGAAATAGTGTCATTGATGGTCTCCCAGAAGTGCACAGCCGACTCAGGGGTGGATCCAGGGTTTGGCAGAATTGAAGAATTTGCTGCTGGCTGCACAGGTGGTGCTGGTGCAATGGGAGCCGGAGTTGGAGTGCGCTGGGTGATGTCGGCCCTCTGTGACGGAAGACTAGTAACTGGCGGGAGGACAGGCTGAGGTGCGGAGCTGGCCGCAGATGACGCCGTAACCATGGTAGCGAGCTTGTCCAACGTCTTCTCCATCTCGACCACTCGATTTGGCGTCTGTCCCATGGTCCTGGGCCTTGCTGGTCGGCGTCGCGCAACATGCTCGATACACTCGACTCGGGCTTTCTGGCACCTGGAGCACGTGTTATGCCGAGGCGGGAAGTGGAGGTGAACTCGGATGTACAATACCTCTGGCAGAGACCGGCAGCATCCGAGGGCACGCATCGCACCTTGTGCTTGCGACAGCGCTCGCAGGCAAAGGCATTCCCTATGCGGCCTTCTCTGGAGTCCATGGCAGCGGCAGCAGAGCGTGAAGCGGGTGGAGGCTCTGGCTCGGAGGCCGATGCGCTCGAGGGTTGGTGGGGAAGTCCGATCATGCCAAGCCTGGGGAGCTGTGAATGGAAGAACGCAGCAAGCGCACCCAGAGATGCGATGAGCTCGTCGCGGACAGCCAGGCGACGGTCCGACTTGTCGGATTATGAGAGCATAGCAAAGAAGACGCGGGTCCAGCGCGAGGTCGCGAATAGATGATACCCTCGGTTGAATTATGCTCCGAAGTTGACCTGCTGCGGGCTCCCATCCTACGGAAGACTGCATCCGTCGGTGCTGGGCGAGACGTCCGACGACCTCCAAAGGGCACCTGTCCGTCGTTGCTATCCGGCAGGCAATCAGACACCATGGTCGCCATGGAGTTGCAGACGGCGGCTGCGCTCTTGCGATTCAGACATATAAGATGGAGTGAAGAACGCGACAGCCAGTAGAGAGCACTTACTCGAGCCGCCAGACCTCCACCACCGCCACCAGGGACACGGCAACCACACTCAAGCCCACGATGCCGCCTGCCGACCACGCCGCGCACGCCAGCTACGTCAAGGCCGGCTTCGCGAATAAGATAGGCTGGGGCAGCAAGCCTGCGCTGCTGCTCATCGACGTCTGCAACGCATACTGGACCGAGGGCTCGCCGCTCGACACCTCATCCAATCCCGCGTCGGCCGCCGCGCCTGCCTCCATCGCCAAGCTCGTCGCCGCGGCCCGTGAAGGCAAGGTGCCGCTGGTGTGGACACGCGTCGAGTACACGGAGCCAGACATGTCGGATGCGGGCGTCTTCGCGACAAAAGTGCCGCTGCTAAAGGTGTTCCTGAAGGGCAACGAGACGGGGCTGGAGAGCTGGCTGCCGGGGTTGGCGCCCAGCGACGGCGAGCTGGTCATCCCTAAGCAGTATCCGAGCGCCTTCTTCGCGACCGACCTCAACACGCGGCTACACCTCAGGGGCGTCGACACGCTGGTCGTCTGCGGCGTGAGCACGAGCGGTTGCGTGCGGGCGAGCACGCTGGATGCTATGTGTCTGGGATACCGGCCAATGGTGAGATATATGCGATATGGGCCTTGGCGCTCAACGTCCTGCGATGCGATGAACAACTGACACGCCCCCAGGTGGTTGCTGAGGCCTGCGGCGACCGGTCACCTGCGATTCACGACGCCAACATGTTCGACATGAACGCGAAAATGGCCGACGTGGTCTCGGAAAGCGAAGCGATAGAAAAGCTCAAGGTGGGATGGTAGCGATCAGCCTGAATGATAAACGCTTTTCCACCGACAACGTCATGGCTCATGATTCATCATCAATAGTTTGAATACAGTCACTCAATCTCCACAGAAAGCGCTGCACTCGCCTTTGCTGCCGGCTCACCCTTTATGTTCCTCGCTATCTTCTTCTCGGGGACAGTGAACAAGACCAGTTCCCTTTGCATCCTCACGGGCTCCACATGCTTCTTGTTGACCTTCAAAATTGCCAGCCACAGCTGATCGAACTTAATCTTGTCATCGATGCTGTCTCCCGCCCACTTGACCAGCACAAAGGATCTTGGTCCATTTTGACCCCCCGACGACCACTCCAGACACGCCCGGGCACTGACTCAATTCAATCTCGACTTGCGCAGCATTCATTTTCCTTCCATGTCTGAGCACGACCAAATCGTCCATCCTCCCGACCATTTTCCATGCGCCGGGTTTCGTTTTATGCTGCACCCACACGTCGCCCGCTGAACCTCGCGCCGATCCGGGAACATCTGGAAGATCTGTTGCCATCGCTCCAGCTCGGGTTTTCTTCTCCAAACAAGCTCGTACATATCCTTGTTTAGGTGGTCGAATTCAATGTCATTGGATAGGCAAAATGTGTAATACTCCCAATCCTCGTCTCTTTTCAAGAAGTACATTCAGGCTTACGTTGTTCCCATGCCAGGCAGGACCGGTGTGAATCAATTCAGCTTTTATGCTATTGGGCGCGGCAACGCCGCCCCGGCAAAGCTGATGTAGTTGAGGCCACGCAGAGTTCGTAGGCCCTCCGGCTCTGCAGCCATTGCCTCGATGAAGAACGGTGGCGAACATATTGCCTGGCAACTCCCATATCATCTGCGCAACGAATCAGTCATGCCTGTAAACTGTGCATTCAAAAGGGGAATCTGCATCATGATAAGCAATAGACTATACCATCTCCTCCCCGGTATATGCTGCATTATACTCTCCTTATCCGCATCTGGCATCAACGCCACTGTATCAAAACAAACTATCATCTGGTGTGTATACTGAATTGGATTTGAGAACCCTGTCGTCCCAGACGAATGCACAATAAGCCAGGGTGTATATCGCACCTCCTCCTAACTATTATCCCTCTTCCACTCTACCGCTTCTTCATCCGTGATCTAGGCTTCGATTCTGGAACCTAGCTATGAGCACATCATTCTTCTTTATGCCCCCTACTACGCTCTGGACATGTGTCTCGAATGGTCTACCATACTAAACGACTCTGCAACCCATCTTTTGCACAGGATGCATTTGCGCCGCTGGCGTAACCCAGAACGAATGAACAAGAATCGTCTCTGAGTGTAAGTCGGTTAGGGAGATGGGGATGGAAGCGTAGGTGCAGTCTGAGCCTGTGCGAGCTATGTGCGTGATGAGTTGGAAGATGTGGCGGGAGCCAGGAGCGTGGACTTCGTTTTTGAGCTAGGACTTGCCGTAGCCATCGACATGTGGTATGTGTTGGGGATTTTTATGGCCGTTCATGGCCATAGTAGTGTATCTCGCGGATTCTTCGCAGATGTGCGGTGAAGAGGTAGGTGGGTGCATGAGCCCAACGCAGTAAGGTGTTCTCTTCCCTCTTAAATACTTCCCATCCTTCCACACTCTCACCCAAACTCCACTGAATATGATGTAAGCACTTCGACCTCTGGGTGGGCGCGAACGAGGATTCGGTTCACCCCTGACCCCTGATGTCAGCACCGATGTTCAATTTACTCAGTAGCGCCGCCCCCAGATTCTAGTCTGCAACACTAGAAAATTGAGGGTAGAAGTGTAGTGTAGCCAGCTATATAAGGGCATCAAGTTCACTGCCGTTGGAGTCGCCACTGCATTTTCGGGCGTAAATGCTGGTCCGAAACCCCAATTACATATACTTTTAGCCCCACAGCACCCATCGGAACAATCGGCTATTCAAGAATAGAACTCGGCCATTCTAATAATGACCTCAACTACATCGCGATTAGCAAGCTTAAAGTTTCATGCGGGCTACTCATTCTCCGCCACCACTTTTGGATATACTACAGATCCGCTGCAATTTCAAACTTGTTGCTTATGATGAGAGATTCAATACTCTCGGCTCCCAAACCTTTCAGATCACTATAGCACCATTAGAGCATGTATTTTAAACAAAGCAGAGTAGCAATGCCTCCAATATATGATCTTTGGATGCAAAATTGAGCCTATATGTCACCCCATGTAGATAATTTATGTCTCCTACGGATTCTGCGTGCTAGTTAACATATACATGTGAAACAGAAAATCACAAAATGTGACCAATATGACATCGTAGAACAGTAATTTTTGTTGCTCAAACAAAAGGGCTTTGCTCCACGACACATGATATAGACAAGAACCGAAACTAGTACTCTACGTCGCCATTTGTGTTGTATCAGATGGTTTCAATCCACGCAACTCCGGCAATGTACCTTATGGTGACTCGGAAGTGGATTTTGGATTGTGTGTCAAGGCAACAGTAATCACGCAGTCCATGAGCGCTTTGTTCTGATATTTGTTAGTCCACGGGGAAGACGAGAGTAGACTCATCTTTCGCATATCTCTAGGCCTATCTTGATTTTAGTTCCAGGCGTTCCACACTCCGTACGCCATAGTGAGAGAATGTTCAGATTTCGTTGCAGCAAACTTCAACTTTTAATTTTTGTGTTGGCGAAGAAGTGAAATCAACAAGTGAGAGGAAGAAGAGTATTAAATTACCCAATCTCCGCCTACCAGCGCCCAATCACTACCACTCTCACCCCCGACCCATTTCGTCTTATTCAACACACATGCTGTCCCACAAAGCATAGAACCTATCTCACATCTTCCTACTTCTATCTATTCTCCCCCATGCACATCATTTTAAGTGCGTTCGTTCTCCTTACTTTCTCCTCCACCATTCTGCTTCCTGACAATCGAACCGGCAGACCAGGGAATAATTCCCAAGCTTCGACCAGTTAAATCAACCTGGTTCTACTCAACTGCTCGCGATTCGGTAGAAAAATCTTTTGAGAATGACAAAGTGCCTGTTTCGGGTGAGGTACAAGCATAGAGAAGGCTATAAATATAGAAGCCATAATGTGACTTGGAAGTGATAGGAGAAACCATGTGAGAGAACGACAGGCAGAAGGGGCAGTCAGCCGACTCGAGGGTGTGAGGTATATAAGTGCTGCTTGGGATTCC
This sequence comes from Beverwykella pulmonaria, assembly GCA_001599595.1. Lineage (NCBI taxonomy): Eukaryota > Fungi > Ascomycota > Dothideomycetes > Pleosporales > Melanommataceae > Beverwykella > Beverwykella pulmonaria. The sequence continues at coordinate 2,350,696 of BCHH01000009.1, read as the reverse complement.
ACTCACTGATATAAATAAACTGAGGGATATACCACAGAATTGCAGTAGAAAGCATGAAACATTTCTCATATGAAGCTGGCTTTTATCTAGACACAGGGCCACCATACCCCGAAAACCTCCGAGGCCGTGCCACCAATCCGTTTTCATTGCCGGTAAATCCTCTCACCTAATCCCCTGTTCCCTTGGCTTTCCCAAACAAAGTTCGATCGAATACTCTGGCTCCCCATATTCTTACAAAGAAGAGCTGCCCTGGACCTTCTTAACAATGGGAACAACCATATCGTAGAGGCCATGTGACTTGTCAAGTCCAGTGATCTTGGTCGTGGCGTCCTCAGCGCTGTTCTCCTTGAGGATCTTGGCGAGCTCGAATGACTCGTCGTCGCCCTCGACGTTCTGGAACTTGAGTGCAACCTCGATGGCGGCGAGAAGGGCATCGACCTTGTCGCCGCGCTCGACAAGATGGGCGGCGGGGCCGATGAAGCGCTCGTTGCGGGACAGCTTGCGCAGGGGGGCGCGGCCGACACGCTCGACGTTGTCCTTGAGAGCGGGATTGGAAATACGTGTGATGATGCTCTCCACGTACTCGTCCTGCTCTTCCACGGTGATGTGGTCGTGCTTGTTGACAATGAGGTGGGCGGTCTCCTTGACGACATCGCGGACGATGTCATGGATCTCTTTGTCGTGAAGCGCTTCGTGGATGAACTCCTTTCCACGGTTGTGTCCGTAGTATGCGGCGGTCGCGTGGGAAGTGTTGACAGTGAAGAGCTTGCGTTCAATGTAGGGCTGGAGGTCATCGACGTAGTGGACGCCCTTGATATCGGGCTTCCTGCCGCCGTTCTCGAACGGCTTCTGCTCGACGCACCACTCGTAGAACTTCTCGATCTTGACGTTCAGGCCGGCATCGGGGTCCTGCTGGGGCACAATACGGTCGATGGCTGAATTGGCGTAGCGGGCACGCTTCTCGATGTCCTTGAGCGTGTCCTTGTTGAGCTTGTCCTCGATGTACTTCTCGATGAAGCCCTTCCATGTCGTGGTAGCGTTGATTGCGTTCTCGCAAGCGATGACGGCCAGTGGGTAGTCGAGCGTCCGCTTCTCAATGGCCTTGGCGACAGGCTCGGCGACGAATCGGAGGATGTTGGGGCCAACAGCGCAGGTGACGACGTCGGCGGTGGCAATCTCGTCGACGACCTTTTCCATCTCGTACTTGCTGTTGATGGCGCGGTAGTGGTCGATGTTGAAGGTCCGCTCGCCGTCCTCGCCAATCTCGGTGACGGTGTAATGGGACGTCTTCTGGAGGGCGTCGATGATGGAGTCCATGACGTCGACGAAGACGACTTCATAGCCCGAGTTGTGCAGGAACTCGGCGACGAAGCCACGACCGATGTTGCCGCCGCCGAAGTGAACTGCTTTCTTCTCGTAGGGCATGGTGATGTGTCGTCGGTGTTGGCGTAGGGCGTAGGTATTGGTGTAGGGCTAAGTTGAGGGTAAGAGCAGGTGAGGCTAGGACTAGGAACAGGGCGTCAATTGAGAGAATGTGTGGATTGAGGGTGCGGTGAAGGAGAGAAGGAAGGTGTATGTGGAGAAATTTCCTTTTGTAGTGAGGGGAGGGGTAGAGAGGAAAGAAGCTTTGGCGGGGCACAAAGCAAACGTGAAGGAGCGGTCGGAGAGGCGAGCGTTGGGAACTATGGCGAGAAATGTGAGGCTTACCTGGTCTGAGCAAGGATCTTGTTGCGGTGTGCGGCGAGGACTCCAACGTGCGTGAGGTGTCGTAGCTAGCAAGTTGCAGGGCGAAAGCAGGCGAGTGTTGGGGGTTGAGGTGAGCTGGCGAGGAAAACAAGAACCCCGCAGAAGGCGGTGACGACTGACCAGGACGTCTAATTGGACGCCACGAGCACGAACAGCTCGAGAAGTGAGCCTTGTGACTGAAGCAAAAGCAACGAGAATGCTGGCTTTCGAAGCGTGGGAGCACGACGAGGGAGCGTTTTTAGGTCTTCGCCATCTGGTAGCGCACCCCACCCACCCGGACGAGCCTGCGATACAGGAACAGAGCGATTGATTAATGCCGCAGCGATGCTGCCCGACGTCCTGTCTACTTTGTCTACTGCCGGCCGTGGACCAGGTCGAGCCGTCTGCAAACAGGCGATGATGCAATTTATTCTATACCAGAGCAACATGATGAAGGAAAGCTCTAGCAAGCTTCGCTTCCGCAGCACGATAATCCCACGTCATAGCCGTGGATAGCTCCCGCCCGTTAGACCACGCCAAGGCGGCCGCCGGGCTAAGTTGCGAAAAGAAACATCCTCGCACGACTCGCGCGGCCTGGATGCGTGGGCGAAAATTTCTAAGCCGCGACGTTTCGTGTGCATTTGCGGGCGGCGATCGCCAATGAATAAATACTACTGCTGTATCGACAGGGTGTGCGTACGGCCGCTAACCATCGTAAGTTCCATGCGACTCCACCGTCCCGCTTTCCCTCGACCGTTCATGCATGAATCGCCTGCTGGACATGCGGATACACGGCTACCATCTGGTGGTACAAATCTGGATGGTCTCGCATCAACACCTCTGGATCCCACGCCATGGCAACAAAAATGGTGTCGATGCCGCTGCTCAGCGGCGTGGTGAAGATGTGACAGATCTGCAGGCCGATGACGAATGCAAATGCAACGACGACAGGCGTGTAGGATCCCGTTGAGTTGTAGGCCGGCGACGTGAAGATAAGATAGCAGTAAGCTAGGAGGGCGCATGCGTAGGCGATGAACGTCGCGCCCATGGTGAGGACGGGGCCGATGAGGCACTCGTTTACGAGAGCGTCGATGCCACGGTCTTTAATCATTCTGGAACTGTTAGATTGGTTTTTTTGCCGTCAGGACATATGCCACTCACTTCCAGGTGTCCTTCGCGGCCTCGATGTACGACTTGCCGTACAGGGCAATGTGCGAAAACGCATATCGGTTCAAAAACGTCACCGCCCAGTCGAGGATACCGATCAGACATCCCAGGCAGCAGAACAGGATGGTCCCGATGATATTGCCATCTTGCTGTGCAGAACGCTGCGCGACCGAACATAGCTGGCGCAGGAAGTTGATGATGGCCACAATCAAGCTTCCCAGGCTGATACTGCCGAAGCTATAAGTCATGGAGCGCTTGAAGGCGCCACGAGTCGCACCCTTGGGAAAGTTGTTCCCGCAGAAGTACCACGAACCGTACACGCCGGAGATTGTGACATGGATGGTATTCTTCAGCCATCTAACTCACGTTAGCATTCGAGCAGGAGGCAGAACGTGGGGACGCCTACTCTGAAACCCAATACATGGCAAACGTCACAAAGACAAGCAGTCCAATGACCTCCGCACTACTGCATCCACCCACTCCCGCACTACACGCTGGGTTATTCCCCGGCTCGTATTTGACGTATATGGCGACCAATGTGACCGAATACCATGCACCGAAGGCAGCAGCTAGGATTCCTCCCATGAACGAAACGAGGTACACATGGCCGTACTTCTTCGAAACGTCGATGCTGGTCTGCAGCATGAGTACTGAGAAGGGGATTCGGGGGATCCATGAGACAAAGCATATGATGGCGAATACCGAGAAGAGCAGAAAGATGATTCCTCCAGACCAGTATTTCCGCGAGAGCATGTATATGGCAGTCGCCAACCCGAAGAGGATATTGAGGATGCCCTAATGAAAACCACGTTAGCAAAAGAATAGAGGCGAAGAGGATGTCCCAACGCAAACGTAGAGTGCATACCGTGATCCAGATGAACTGCTTCGTAAACTTCCTGGCTGCCCACATATACGCATAGCTCAGCACAATCGCAACCACCAGCACAAAAGCAAACAGCACGATGGTATTCGTCGAGAGTCCAAAGTCATTTGGACTGCCGTAGATGCCGCCGCCATTGAACGAAAATGTTTTTGCTGTACTCCAAGATCAGCCCACTGCTCGAATCTTCAATTCACGTGCCCTTTGATTGAGCGCTCACCGTATCCCTGAATCGCAATCCCACTCACAGCCGCATACCCCAGAAATACCGCGATAAAGAGCACACCAGCCCAAATGTCATTATATTTGGGTTTGGGAATCTTGAACACCTGCTCGAACGTGGGTTTCTCCCCTCCGTTCCCATAACCTGATTGTTCATATCCCTGTCCATTCGGAGCGCCCTGAGGCGGCGCATACGTCTGGTACTGTGGCGGCTGCTGTTGCTGTGGCGCATACTTTGGCTGTGCACTCATCTGGGATCCATTATCGTATCCCTGCTGTTGTGGCGCGCTGTTGTAGTAGTCGTTTGCTTCGCCTCGGGTGGCCATCGCGCGTGATGAGCAAAAAAACGAGAGGATGGAGAAATGGCAGTGAGAAGGAGAAACGAGGAGTGAATGAGAGAAGCGAACAAATGCGCCGGCGGTCGAGTCCAGGCCCTTTTGATGTCCTTCTCAACTGTTTGGAGCTTGGGCAAGCGTGAGTGGCTGAAAGTGGGAGGGTCCGTGCGTAGATCTAACCGATCACACGCCGCCATGCACACCGACGTCAGGATATGTGTGCTTGGCGGGGAGGCTTCCATATCCGGCATTTCGTGAGCGTCTATTATTGCGTATAGGTTAAGAACTATTTGGCATCTGTTTGATATCGACGATGATTATTGTTTATCAGATGTGGAAATTGTGCGTGCCGGAGATCCATTAGAGTTCATGCACGGGACTCAGGAGAGCCTTCACCTACACAGCCAAGTGTGCCGAGCTAGAACAAAGGGTATCAGAGATCATAGGCCGATGTCTCTGCTCCGATTAGGTGTTTTCAGCACTTACAGATTCTTGGGTAGAGTGTGGAGGAATATTTCAGTGGACTTCACGCTGTTGCACTGGGTGCACCAGAAGCGTTTAACAGCCAATCCATCTTAGACCCATTGGTCGTCTCATCTCGTCCAAGCACTAGTTTCGATTTTCCCTCTTGAGGCGCCCACTTCCCTCCAACTCGTGCTCTTAAAACTCGCCCAATGACTTCGAAACTATGCAAATCCAAACCTACGTGATGCTTTGATTATAAAATCTCCATCACCAACCCCTCTAGCAAGAGTACCAACAGGATCATACCCTTCATCCCTATTACCACCCCTCCCGTACGTTCCCCTCCTTCTCTACGATAAGGGAGAATGTGCCCTTTCCCCAAATAAGCCACTTTCTCGCGGTTCTCCCGCGAATCCTCGACTCTTATATGCAGGCTCACAATGCAATCCCACGCGGCGTAATGATCCCTCCCGTGGGGTACGTTGGGATACACCAGACAGTCTCCCCATCTTTGGATGTGATCGGTGTGGCAATAGCGTTGTAGTTTGTTTGCGGCACGACCGAAACCGACAGATGTGGCGGGGGTCCAGAAAACCATTGGAGGGGTAAGGGAGCTGATGGCGCACCAGGATGGGACGTCGGGTAGTGCGTCGCTGACCAGTGTAGAGGTTTTGGCACTGCAGTCTGGGGCGACCATGTTGGGCGAGGTCTGAGCCGGTCAGAAGAGGGGAGATTACATTGGACAATAGATCCGTACTGTGTCAATTATTGACTGTGAAGAGGCGAAGATGGTATGTAGGAAGTGAGTCGGAGCCCACCTTCAGCGATTGTACTTAGAGACATGCTGCAGAAAGTCGAAGTTTGAGACTCTGCTGTAATGAAAATTCGATGAACTTGGGTTTGCGGAATCGGTGAAGTGAAGGAGGCCCAAGAAGTGGTTCTGAAGTGCAGTAGGGAAATTAAGAAGTAAATGACAACAAGCGTACAAACGACTAGTTAAGATCACCTGCGACCGTTGTGAAGAAATGCACGGCGTGAATCTGGAGATTGACATCTTGAAGTCGTTTGTGTATGCGCAATGTTGTATTCGCACATTGAATTCGTCTTAGCGGTTGTTCTTTTATGGGAAAGCTCTGGCAGGTTTGAAGATAAGCTGTGGAGGCTTTTCAGCCTATAACCAGAAATGGGGTATGTAGCCTCAGGCTCTCGCATCGATCCCAATGGCAACGCGATAGAGTTCCTCATATCATTTCGGTGGCTTTTCGATGGTCGTGATCTTCGGCATCACTTTCCTCAGCTCTTCTCTATCTTGTTCTGTGGGCACGAGTCCGAATTTCTCCTCCGCCTTATCGGTTAGGAACATCCCCAGGCCCGCGTAGGCCACGATGCCAACACCGATGAACATGCGTGTCTTTGGGTTGATTCCCTTGTACCACCTGTGAATCAAGGGGATTAATAGCCAAGTCTAATGGGTTGAGGGCGTACATACTGCCAAACACCCATGCTAGTAGTAGTTGCGACGAACCAGTAGGAATTTAATGACAAATGCCTTCGAGCCTGTCCTATGGGGATGGCGAGGACGGGGAAAGTCACCGGCAGCTACAGTTGGGGTATCCGGAGCTGTTCTGATCGTTCTGACCTCTCTCCAGATTTGGTACAATTGGTGGCTGGTTGAAGCTCAGGATTCGGCTCGGGAAGAGTGGGTGGAACACGCCAAGAGTGCCAAATAACTTCATTTCGGGACTCCTAACAACAGATCTCTCGCGCCACGCCGTGTCAGTCTTTATAACCTTCCCCTGGCGCCTGATTCATTGGGAAGCCGATCCGACGTCCAAATTCGCGCCTCGCATGTCCGTACAGCGCAATGACAAAATAGGCCTCGGAGCTTTCCCCGGCGCCGCAAGACCTCCGCCATCTCCAACCCCCATGGTGTCCTCATTCATATGACTTCGACGGCCCCAATACTGCGGCGACCCGCGCCTCCGCCTCTCATAATGCCTGGCTTCCGCCGCTGGGGCAAATCGAAATTCCAGAAGAATCCAGAGTCATCGTTCAAGCTGCTCGCCGCCGTTCTCGTCATCACCCTCTACCTGTTGATCAAGGAGTTCTCAAACCCGACCATTCGCAACTCGAGGGTACCCGAATTCGGCGCACGGATACAATATGCAGATTGGCAGAATGAAACGGATGCGGCAGACGAAGAGAAGGCAGCCAAAGTGCGCAGCGCAATGAAATACACCTTTTGGAGATACCGGGAGAATGCTTGGGGATATGACGATATAAAGCCCGTGTCTGGGGGCAACTCGACAACGCGGAACGGGTGGGGAGCGTTTATTGTGGACTCAGCCACGACGCTTGCCCTCATGGGTTTGTGGGACGAGTTGGCGCTCTCCATCGAGCATATAGTCGCAATCGACTTCACAACATCCAGGGATCTCGTCGACCCATTTGAGACGACCATTCGGTATTTGGGTGGACTGCTATCTCTCGTAGACCTCTCCGACGCCGGCATGATACCCAAGGACATTATCCCCTCGGAAGCGCGCGACATGCTCCTCCAACAAGCCGTTGCTCTGGCGAACTCCCTCGCACCCGCATACGACACGCCAACGGGTATGCCATGGCCCCGCGTAAACTTCACCACGGCAGAGGGCGTTCCGGACCCTCCATCCTTTTATATGAAGCACCCCGACCAACCACGCTTCACACATCCTGTGGTCGGACCTGCCCGGGCTGGCTCTTCTATCCTTGAGCACCGAGTTCTCACGCGCCTCACTGGCAACCCCATCTATGCGAAAAATTCCACCCTAGCCTGGGCACCGCTTGTGTGGAACAAGTGGATCACACCCTGGAAAGGAATGGTTGACGCTCCGATTGATATCGTAACCGGCGAACCTGTAGGCCGTCAACGGCACTGGGACGGCGGGCACGATTCGTACTATGAATATCTAGTCAAAATGACACTCCTTGCCCCTCCTTCGGAGAAATATCTTGGCGACTACAAGAAAAGGTTCTTGGACGCCGCCTACTCGCTCCGGGAACATCTCGCAAGCCGCTCTGCATCCGCCCCAGCTCACACCATGCAGCATCTCTTCATTGGCCGCCAGGACGCGGAATGGTATATCAACCGACAAGGACATCTCGCGTGTTTCGCACCGGGTACTATACTGCTCGGCTCCAAATTCTACAACGACCCCTATCTCCGGACGTTTGCCTTGGCCTTGCTGGAAGGATGCCATCACACGTACACTTCCACGCCATCCAAGATCGGCCCTGAAGCGTGGTCATGGATCCCAAAGTTTGCATATGACGATCCCATTCATACGCCCCAAACCGACCGACAGAAGGACGAGTGGAAGAAGAATGGCTTTTGGTCCACGGACCCAAAATACAAAGGACGTCCCGAGTACGTTGAATCTGTATTTTATGCATGGCGCATTACTGGCGACCCACGCTACCGCTCATGGGCATGGGAGGCCTTCTCCGCTATAGAGAAGCACTGCAAAGCACCATATGGCTATGCACAATTGTCAGATGTTTTCAGGCCAAGGGCTGGAGAGTGGCCGGGCGATGGAGAGAAGAGGTGGATCGATGAACAGGAGAGTTTTTGGGCGGCGGAGACGCTCAAGTATTTGTATCTGACTTTCAGCAACGTGGATATGGCGAGTTTGGATCGCTGGGTTTTCAGTACCGAGGGGCATTTGTTCCGCATGATAAGATGAAGGACAGAAGTGATATGAGAAGACAAGACAAGAGGAGAATGGCTACTTGGGAGATATAAATGCATACCTACAACCTCCGGTATGCTGCAAGCCACACTCCTCGCTTCAACCGAGTAACGGGGGTCAGATAATGCCTAGTCGGTCAAGACAAGTTCCAGGTTGACCTTTTGGAACATACACAAGCTCTCGACTCCACACACTATCCATGGCACTCCCATATGGTTGCATCGCGAATGCTTGTCCAAATAGGAAGGAGGTCGAAGTGCATACGACCAGATAGCATACAAAGCATGGAACTGACCTGCCGAAAGAGATTACCATTGGAGATACGGTTGTTGAAGTCCAGTTCATGATGGCATAGTGGACTGCTGGACTGCTGGACGGGGATCGGATACATTGATACGCTGCGTTGTATGATACCCATTATTCCTCCTTCCGGGTCGATCCAGATAGCGTTCCGTTGACACAACATCCGGCAGAGACAGACAGATATATTAGACAATTTTAAACGCATTTCAATTCCACCGCTCAATCGCAATGCGTTTGTAACCTCTACCCAACGCAGTATATATAAGACGCAATCAAGAAACAAACGCTACGCTACAATCATGGATATCTCGTAACTTGCCAACGCTATCCAACCCGTCATTCTCTGAACTCCAAATTTCACAAACATAACGGCCGCCCCGCTTCTCTTCCCCCAATCACAAGACCCTACCCTCTTCCCTCAGCCTCTCCCACCAGCCCATCAACAATCTTAAACATTTCCTCAGCCAGCCTACGTCCCCTCTCGCGAAACCCCTCGTCGCAAAGGCGCCCGAACCGATCCGGATGCCACCTTATCCTCTCTTGCCTTAACCACTCATAACTATACAGTCCCGACGCTCTCAGCAATCTCTCCACGTCATGCTTGCACGCGCGCAGACCCGTGGGGTCGGATTTAAAATGGATGCAGGTTGGGTTGGCGCAGACGGATAGGGCAGGCGGGAGGTACGGGAATGTCTTTAGGAGAGCCCCCCCGGTCTTGGGACTAGATGGGATCGAGGACGAGGAGGAGCGAATTTGGATTTTCTTGGGGGTTTTAGATTGCGAACGTGTTGGGGCTGTGGATGTAGGTGGGTTGGGGTTGCTATTTGCGGCGAGGGCGAGGGCGAGCATAGTGGCGGTTGAGGTGGCCCAGCGCTCGTAGTGTGCTTGTGAGGCTGCGTCGGGGACGGCGTTAGCGTTAGCGGGCTGGGGGTTTTTGGGGCCGTTGCTGGGGCCATTGCGGTACTGGTTGTTGTGCTTCTGCTTAGGCTGAGGTTGCGGTTGCGGTTTCGATTTGGTTTTGGTTTGTGGTTTTGCGGTCGAGGTTTTGGCAGGCTTGTGGCGCGCGAAGAGGTTCAGGGCGAATGCCTCCAGCGCTTCTTCGTTGGCGTCAGAGTCTATGGAGCCCGCCCACGTGCCGTCGGTGCGGATCGCGATAAATTGGTCCGAATCTCTGGGGTCGAAATTGAGGTACTGAGATAGATTATCAGTACTGCTACAATTGCGGTTTTCACTTGCGGATAGCATACGACCGTATGCTGCATGCTTCAGCGTTTGCAGAGAATTATACAGATATCTTCAGCAAAGGATCTGCTAGCAAACACCCCAGAGCCGGGTTGGTTCCTTAACCTCTCTGCTTTACATGCCTATGATTGTTCACGGACGTGGGAACCCACAGGATACCGATTCACAGGAAAGGTTCGCTATACGTACCGCGACATCACTCCACTTAAAATCCGCCTCAGCATTCCACTCCCGCACCGTGTCTTGGAACGGCGGCCAATCGTCATCCTTCATCCCCTCCCTTGGACCCATGCGATACACCACCTCGTCGAATTCACTCTTCGCGAAACACGCGCCCTTCGCATTCCACGTCATGGTCTTTGGAGGTCCGGATTTCCAGCCAGCAGGAGTGAGCCAGGACTGCAGACAGGCTTCCAGCGGCGGAGGCAGGCCGCTCCAACGGATGAATGTTGGGTCCCAGGCGATGAAGGATGCATCGCTGGCCTTGGGCGATGATATGTGATGAGAAGGAGGTCCGAGAAAGACACGCAGATGTTGGGTTGGGGTGAGAGTGCTCAGGATTTGTTGGAGAATGGTCGGGATGTTTGTTCCCCAGCCTGTGACGTTGACACTATATCAGACGTGGAAGAAGACAGACGATGAAGGAGAAGAAGCAGGACATGGAGAAAGAAGGAAGGACAGTTGAAGAAGAGCTTACCCAAATTACTCTTCCCACTCGCATCTTTGAAGCTGAGAACCCACGACTCTGGCACAGGGCCCAAAGCGGCCCAGTGTACATCTACCACGCTTCCGTCCGCGATGAGCTTGTGGAGCGCTGCAGGAAGATTCCGGCTATATATATATTACTTCGGTGAACGTAGGATGCGTTGGGAACTTACTATCGCAAGCCCTCAAGCGACTTGGAAATAAAACTATCGCCCAGCCCGAAGGAAAAGAACGAAGTGTTGCTCGATGTACTGCTCATACCGGGATGTGGTCTACGATTGGATACCTCGGTTTCAAAATGACGTCACACGGCAACCTCCTCTCTCGGAAAAGTTGACGTTGAAGCTGTGCAGTCAAGAGAAGGGAAACGCGCATGGCAATATGTGTAAGTTCAGCGAAGCATCCGGCCTATCTATGCGCATAGTGGCGACAGCAATAGTGCAACGGCGTTGCTGTCTTGATTACCAGGACGAGGCTTGGGATGAACGCCGTTGAATCCTTGGTTGGACCCTAGCGGTGATCCTTGGCGGGTGGGCGACGACGTGTTTCTGGCTGTGACTTACTGCGACTTGCTTTCCTTTTGCCCTTCTCCTACTCTCCTGAAACGTGAGAAATCTCGTGTCTTGCCCGTTAGCCCTTCCATCTCGAGTTGGATGCTAAGGCCTGCGTGCCGCTTATCATATGTGCGACGCCATATTCACCTTCGGCCAGTCTGGCAACCACTTTTTTCAGTGTCCGTCGAAGCGGGACTGGTATGGCTGCGAAGAGAATCATGTGAATTGGGCTGATGATTATGCAGCTTTCGGCTTCCAAGGAAACTTCAGAAACTGCTCACGTCGAACCAAATATGGAAAATTCACCACGTGACCCTCGGTTTCGAGAACAGCTATCTCATCACATGGCGCGATAGAAGCGGGGGAGACCACATGGGTGCAGTGTCCTCATTCTATCAACAGCATCCAAAGCTCTAATGCAAATCAGACTCGCAAGGCCTCCCACCCGAACTGAATGACTTCCTCTACGCCGCCAATGCTGAAAACACACAAATCCGCAATATCCCACAAATCCGGCTCACCCTCGGCCCCTATAATGACTCTTTCTTCGCGCACGACAACTCAGCCTACCAGTGGATGAACCTCCCCCTACCGCTCGTCGCCGCCCTCGAATCCCGCATCAAGGGCAGCGCCTGGAAAGACAAACCGCGCATCGTAGCGCTCGGCTGTGGCCAAGACTTCCTTCTCGTCACTGCCGCGCACGCCGCAGTCTGGAGCCTGTCCCACTACCGCACCGTCTCGTCGATGCTCGAGTTCTCTCAGACACAAGACCGAGGAATCCAAGAAGTGCAGAATATAGTACTGCACGCCTATCGATACCAGTGTTTTGTCGCACAGTCCGGGAATGGATCGCTGATATTTGAGAATCTACCGCCGCATGAGTTGGAGGGGATGCAGGGAATGATAGGGCCAGTTATGCGGGATACGAGGGAGAAGGAAGAAAAGAGGAAACGCATGATTGGTGCAGAGGTCCAGAGACGACTGAATGTAGGGCAGAGACAGGAGATGTTGAGAAGAGATTGGGGAGAGAGGACACAACAGTTCAAGATGGAGGCCAAAGGCTTGAGATTAAGCTTGAGGCTGGGTATTTCGGCGGGTGGGGGTGGGGTTAAGAGGATGTTGGGGAATGGGTAGATGTTGGAGGAACGTGATTTGGGAAGCTGAGTATTATTGTGAGCTTAGGAAGGTCGAGAACACTGCTGTGTTATTAGGGGACATTGGCTTCGTCATGTCTGCCCTAGATGCATTGAGTAATTACTCCATGGTAGAATAATAAAGCTTTGTGCAGTAAGAAGCAGAGCGTTGCGAGTAACTTCAATTGCTGAGAAGGCCTAACGAGAAATAAAGTGATGCAAAGGGGGAATGGAAGAAGCAAGTTTCTAAAGAATGTGAAAGACGGACCAAAAAGCGGATAAGGAAACCAAACCGGTAAAACTCCATCGCAAAAAAACCCAGGTGAATTAAAAGACACAGCGCTCGAACCATTCTATACCAAAACCCACACCTCAATTTACCAACACTCATCCTTTCTTGGCACCTCAGAGCAAGGAAACGGATTCGTGTCCGGGCTGCACTCAGTAGTGCACGCCGTTCCCGGCTCCACAAACACCCAACTGGTATACTCCGTAGCACTGACCCTAATCTGCTTCGATGAATCTGTGGGGTTCACGCCATCGGCCCTGAACCCAGCTGCACAAGCACACATATAGCTCATTCCAAACGGCAAGCCTGGATCCCCCTTTGCGCCATACAGGGGAATGCACGATGTACTTTCGTGGCAGAGATTGTTGGGCACATTGGGGTTGCAGTGCGCTGGGCATGTGGCAGGTGGGCCGATAATCTTGCAATTTGCTGAGCAAGTAGGAGTGCTGGGAGGCTCGCACTCCTCGCCGAGGCCGGGCTCCAAGTTACCGTTTCCGCAATGCGGGACCTGGATGATGAGTTTGCAGTTTGCGTCGCATGTTGCGGTGCTAGGGGGTTCGCATTCTTCTCCGAGATTGATATCGATAACACCGTTACCGCAACTAGGAGTTTTGTCGGCAATTTTGCAGTCCGCAGAGCAGCCGTCACCATCTACATTATTGCCATCGTCGCAGACTTCTCCATTGGCGAGAGCAAGGATTCCATCACCGCAAACACCACGGCAGACTTCATAGTAGATTTCGCACACGCGGTTCGCGTCGGTGACGGTGGGGTGAAGTCGGTTGGAGTCGAAGACTACTGGACTAATGGGTTTGAGGGGTGGGTCGGCTGGGTCTTTCGCGAAGTCGGACGGGTTGAAGTGCATAATGGATCGGATGTCGTAAGTGCCCATATAGTTGTGGGGGTCGGAGAGGAAGGGCAGGGCATTGAAGTAGCAGCCGGTACCGGAGCATGAGTTTGTGCAGACCGTTGGGGGGGAACCAAAGCTGGTTGCAACCTTGCTGCAGTCGAGGGTGAGCATGGAGGGGCGGTCGGGTCGTTGGTGTTCGTGCATCAACCCAAGAGCTGTAGAATGTTAACTACGTTTTGTTGCATCGCGGAGGTAACTTACTGTGTCCAATAGCATGAGTATACCACCTATCAGCATCAGGCAGATCTGGCTTCCCGAGCAGCAACTCCGGGTAGGTCACCATCCCAACGTACGAGTATGACCCCACATCCTCGATTGATCGTATCATCAGCACGCCTGGACTATTTGTCGAGCTGTACGGAAGCTCCGTGAAGCTCAAGAACGGGAGCATGTTCGTCCATCTTAGAATAGCTTCATGGAACTTGGGGCCGCGACCAGAGGCAGTGGTAGCGTCCTCATACTGATACGGAATCACACCGAATGGCCACTTTCGAGACGACTCGAAAGGCCAAATAGAGTATGCGCGTTTGCTGTGGTTGGAAGCGGCTCCAGTGATCTCGGACTCTTTGCCAAAGATCACATCACCGTCGATAATGGCCTTTCCGTTGGCGACAAAGTACGAAACGGTGCGAGTTTCGGTTGTCGGACACTCTCCGCCACTCATACATGTAGTGTCATTGGTTAGGATGGGGTTGGGCGCCATGAGGACCTCGACTGTGGTCAAGGTCTTTTCAGAGAGCAGAGAAGGGGGACCATCAGCGAAAACATGCTGAATGAGAGGGAGAAGTGGTGCCAGAGCACAAAGAGTTTTGAAACCCATAACAAAGGTACTTGAAAAGTAGTGCGGATCTAACGAGGTCAACAAGTGATATCCAGAAGATGATGTTCGCCCACAGAGCTGGAAGAGCTCTAATTTATATGCCACCAGAATGGTGAGGCTGCACGCACTCTCATATTTCTCAGAGAGCTGGAAATAGGCCTCTCAACCTCGTCATCCAGTCATGATGGAGTGCTAGAGCTTTTCTCAGAATAGCATGTACAGCGAGTCTTCGAGAGAGGCTTGGGCGGCGGTGGGCGCCCAGACGAAGAGAGGTTGGGCGAATGGAAAAGACTCCTCTGGAGGCTTCAGAAACATCGTGCACTGCCCAAGGTGGAAGGTGATGTGCCCTCGTATATCTTTGTGGTGGAGGCGCGAGTGTAGCCACAGACATTCGGTGAGTTCTTATTATTGGCATGAGCTGTCTATGATTACGAAAATCATCCAATGGGAGAAAGCGCAATTCAGGCCATAGCTCTCATTTTGGTGCCACCGGACAGTTTCGCTGGTCTCACGGTGGGAGAGCATATCACGTGGTTTGGCGTGAGCGCGTGTTCAGTGTCCAGTGTCCAGTCAAGCTTGAGGGCTACGGAGATACGTAAAATAATCTTGCAGGTTGCATGGAGCCAGACCTGGCGGTCTGTCAGCTAGTAAAGATAGACTCAGGCGTTGATGTGGTCGTAGGCTCGTGATCTGGGCACAGCCTCCCCCAGAGGCTCCCATCTTGTCTCTGATTTGCCATGTTCGGAAGGCGCATAGCCATGTATCGCTGGGCCTCTGGAGAGTGGAGAGATGAGTAAACTCTCTGTAGTTAACTCGCTACCTTTGGATATCGACGCTGCGGCCAACACGGTGTCTTAGGGTTGAGGCGCGAAGCTGCAAACAACCAAGAACGCGGCCTATGGACCAACTAGCAGCAATTCGTAATGACTGAGCTGCTATCAGCTCCTGCTTGCGTAGATTGCCATGATTGTGATATGGAAGAGCGGTACAGGTCGAAAGACATGGTTTTAAGGGAGTCAAGTAGCCTCTAGTATTTGCCGCATTCCATGGCTGCGGGTTAAACGAGCACAGCGCAAGTAGTCGCGCCGTTTTTGGCGCTTATGAGTTAAAAAGACATGACTTACATGGACTAGGATCGAGAGGTTAGGGGAAGATCCAAGGGTAAAGTGTCACGTGAGTGCACATAAGGTGAAGGCACGGACCAACTACGCCAGCACTTAACGGATAAGCGGCTTTTGACGCGTTGGACCCAGACGCGATAACCTTCGAAACTCTCCACGGCGCTCCATCTCTCCCCCCTCTTTCTCAGCCATTACACTCCTCTAACTCTGCGCCTATAGCCAAAATGAAGCGAGAACATTCGCCTAGCCTTGATGAGGCGATCCAATCCTCGTACAAGCGTCTTTGCGAGTACGTTCAGCGTGCCCTCAGCTTTCAAACCCCCGCATCAACTCGCTAATTTTAACAGCCTCAAACGCGAAGAGAAAGACTTCACTTCTCGGTTAGTTTAGCCTGTAAAAACTCGGAATCCTCTTCTTATTCTAGCATTATTCAGCATCCATCGAATCGATGACCAGATGATGAAGTTGGAGCTTGAACGTTCAAAGTATGTCGCGAAGAAGCTGGAGGTGCTAGGGTCGTAAGTTACTGCACTACGTTCATGCCTCTCTTCTCAAAATTAATTCTCGAAACTCGGCAGGAAACTCGACCATGCAATCATCCCCTATTCCCAGGCCTGGACGCTCCAGTTCGTCACGAACATGCGATCCAGCCTTCCCCGAGAATTGCGAGACATGGTGTACAAGGAATTGGTGGGTGACTGCACTTTCATCCGTCCGTGGACCATGGCGAGTCTATTCACTCGTGAGGACTGTCCTGGGAAGTCCTGCCAGTGTCTGAGAGACTTCAAGGTCCCTCATGCTGTGGATCCGGCCTACGTTGGTCCTGAGACGGCCTTCGAGGTTGTTGAGGCTGTCTACAAGGCGTATCCGGCCTATCTGTTCACCATTAACAGAGTCGAGCATATCAAGAACGTTCTTCTGTCAGACCATTTCCACGTTGGCTTCAAGCCTACCGACGTCATCCGCCAGATGACAATCCATTGGAAGCTGAGTCGCTCAGTTATTGGGCCAAACAAAGGCGTACGTACACACCGCCGCCCGGCGAAGAAAGACTTCAACCCGCTGTTAAAAATACAACACAAGTCAGGTTTCCGTCTGAAGATCGAGATGTCACAACGCCACATTAGATTCATTCCTCTCGAGAAAGCAATAGGCTTCATCAAACCGATCTGTCGGCAGTTCATCAGACAAGGGGCCGATGTGGAATTGGTCTTCCTTTATAATACAGAGGATGCATTGCAATTCTCATTGAATGATGCACTTACCCAGCCTGCCAGCCAATGGAAGAAGAGCTTGGCTGAACAATTAGATGAGGTACGTGATTTTATTTTCATTCATAGGCGGAGTCATGTTATTGACTTCTGATTTCCGTAGGTCGACGAAGTAGAGGAACACCACAGGGTATACCTATTCGAAACTGCAAGCAATTCCCGCGACGTAGACACATCTTCTGAGGACAGCGCGATGTTCGACGACACCGACGACATGGATAATGACTTTAACGAAATGTACTATGGCGGGTACGGTGATTACTACGACGTCGGTGACAACCGGTTGGACCTCTATGAGATGGGGATTATCTAATATCGCCGGTGAAGGTGGACGAGGGCAGCAAGGGTGGCTAGGGTGGTTTAGGGTGTATCTGGTGGTATTTCGGAGGAAATAATTTCATGCTCTCGGCATATTGATGTGAACTGGAGTCGGGATTTGGTTGGACAGATAACCTTCATAGTATAACGAATTCAGTTTGTACTCAGGTTTCCCGACTCTGGTCGTGAAACTTGGATTTGTGAACTTGTTGAACCTCACGGAATTTAACAACATGATATGCTATAAAGTAGTGACATGGGAGATGCGTACGACTAACTCTCACCGAAATGGGGCAGCCAAGTTTCGGAAGGACGCTAGACAACGTAACGTTGGCCCGTTGTTCAATTCTCTCTAGCATTTCTCCTTAATGAAGTTCGAAAGCATGGGGTTGGTGGGCGTCATGGCTACTTGTTAGTGTTAGTGGAAGATGGTGTGAGATGCCGTTCAAGTGTGTTTCTGTATAAAAAAAAATTTGTTTGAAGGCTGTTATGCTGCTGTTTATTTGATAACCCACTTTCTACCCGTATTCCACGTCCTAGGATTAGAATTCGCAGACTGTCACATCAATTTGTATTAGTTGTGAATATTGGAAAGAGCTTCAATAACCGTGTTGAACAAAGTCTGCAAGAGAGATTACGTAGTATGCATACCTTGGTCGACCTTCAATCCCCACACATTGTCGACTCCTTCCTTGGACAGTGCAGGAAACTATAGCCTTCCAACCCTTTCAGGATTTCATCTGGCAATGCTCATGTTTTTTTCCTCACTAGAGAATATAAGTTGGTTGTAGGAAGTGCCAATACTTCAATCATTGCAAGGTAAAATACCAATTTAGGGGAGCCAGTATTTTCTAAAGAACCCCTGGAAAATATTTGCAAACAAAGTGCGACTTCCTCTGACAGACAAAGCAGGGCTTTATCTAGCTAGGTTCTACCTTTCTACTCTGTGCTGGACTGGCTTGTTGTATTACTCGCAAAGCACGAGTTCTTTTGTAGGACTGACTGTGTGCTCAGCGCTGCCTAACATGTACGCTATCATCAATGACTTGACGACCGTCACTGCTCAGGGTGATCTCATGTGAACAATTGGGATGTATAGGGAGTCTCTCGCGGAATGAAATCTTGGGGAAACGCCAACGCCCTGTCTAGAACGCTCAAATTCTAAATGAATACAGATAAGAGACTAAAGGGCACTCCAGTGCTTATATGAAATTAATACCAAGTCTAAGAGAAGTTTGGCTGTGGTAGCGATATGAGAGGAAATCCCTTATTTCCTAAGATTTCATTTCCGTGAGAGGGAGCCACGGAGACCGAAATGTATGGAAGATTGTGCCGACCATCGAGTTCCCACTCACGAAGTTTTGGCCAAAAAACCCTATATGAGGGCGGGATCTGCGTGTCCGTTCCAATAAGACTAAATATGACTGGTTGATCTTGTTTTTCTGTACCTGGGGTAAATATCAGCTGACGTCCTCAATTATCATTGGTACGGAACCCCCGACGTCCTCTTCTACGACTACGCCAACAACACCCGCCTCCAACCTTTCTACGCTAGCCCCTCCAAACTGAAAGATCGCTATATCCTCGTCCAATCCGCTAACTCCTCTCTCTACACAGGGATCTTCAAGAATGAGACCATCAAACCAGCCCCAGCCCCCGTGTCCGCAGTCTGGTTTCCAAAACCATACAACGGCAAGAAAGACCAGAAAGTAGTAATTCACTTCCAAGGTGGGGCTTTTGTTACTGCGACCGATCCTGCAGATACCGGGGCAGTACCTGCGTGTATCTTTGCTAAAAAATTGAGCGCGATCACGTTTTATGCGCAGTACCGTCTCGCGAGGGACAAGGCTTTGAGGTTTCCCGCTGGGCTCCAGGACGTCGTGACGTTTTACAGGTACATTCTGGATCTAGGTATTAAACTGAAAGATATTATTCTGTCGGGTGATTCTGCCGGCGGGAATCACGTCATTGCGCTGCTCAGATACATTGAAGACAGCAAGGCGACGCGGCGCTGCCGGCCCCTGTGGCGCTATGCTCTGGTCGCCCTGGGTGGATATAACGGATGCGACGATCGATCAGTATAAAAGCAGTCCAAGTTTGCGTACAGATTTCATTGGGGTTCGATTGATGCAGTGGGGGAAGCAGGTATAGGAGCCGCGCCCAAGTTCCGAGGAAGCAGGTCGCTATTTCTCGCCAGCGGGTATGCGTTTGAGTGCCGGACTCCAATATTCGCGAATGTGGGGGCCGCTGAATTGTTCTATGAGGAAGTGAAGAAGTGGAAGGAGGATATGGAGAGGGTGGAGGGAAACAGAGTGTGCTGTGTGGAGACTGAGCACGCGCCGCATGATATCATCTTGGCTGTGCCGATGACGGGTTTTGAGAAGGAGGCCGAAGATGCTACGGGGGTAGCCAATGACTTCTTTGAGGGACTAGAATAGAGATGCAATAAAGATATAAATTGAGGGGGCTCTGCTAACCTTCTGCTGTTCTAAACTTTTAATGGTCGGTATATGGCATCCGCCATTTTGGCCACCTGCGCCATCTCTTTCACATCATGAACTCTTACAATATCTGCACCACCCTGGATGGCAGCTGTAACCACAGCAGCCGTTCCCATTGTCCTCTGTTCGGCATCTTTGACTCCCGTGATCCTTCCGATAAACGCCTTCCTACTTGCACCCACCAGCCATGGCAGGTTGTGAATACCAGGAAACTCGCGGAGATAGCCTAAACCTCTGAATAATTCCAGATTCTGTTCTTCGGTTTTGGCGAAGCCAATCCCAGGATCCAGAATGATGCGCCATCGTCGAATACCAGCCGCTTGTGCTTTCTCGATGCGGTGCTTCAGGGCTTCGGCGACGCTTTTGACAACGCCATCAGATGCGTAGTTGGTGAGCTTGTTCATGGTTTCTGGCGTACCGCGCATGTGCATGAGGCAGATGGTGCACCCTAGACGCGCGACGGTGGGAAGCATCTTATCGTCCATCTCGCCGGCGCTCACGTCGTTTATGATATCGGCACCAGCTTCGATTGCCTCTTTCGCGACCCGGGCGCGGTACGTATCGATGCTAATAGCGATATTGTCAGCTTCAGGGAGGGAGCGGATCATCCTGACGGCAGGGAGAATGCGGGATATTTCTTCGTCGAGAGACACTTGGACTGCTCCTGGTCTGGTCGACTGGCCACCGATGTCGATTATTGTGGCTCCAGCAGCGATGTGCGACTTGATTATCGCTACAAATGCTGTTTTGTCCAAGTTATAATTTTTCCCGCCGTCGGAAAAAGAGTCTGGGGTTACATTGAGGATAGACATAATTCTTGTTGGTCTATTCGAGACACGGGAGAATATAGGTGAGGGAGATGGTGAATTTTGAGTCAACGGGGTTAGCGGAGACATGGGGGTATGTGGGAGTTTCGCCAGGTGGTATTTGGGATCCTTAGGAATGGGTGCCGGAAGATGCATATCTGGAGCAATCCTGAACTTGGTCAGTGGATATATGGTGTGAGGCTGAATTCACATACTCGCACAGCGGCCGCAACACGAATTCTCTTTCAAGCATTAGTGGATGCGGAATTTGGAGTCTATCTGTCAAAACGGTTTCTTCGCCGTAGAGGAGAATATCCAGATCGATGTTCCTTGGCCCCTTGTCGATGACCTTGACTCGGCCCATTCGGTTTTCTATGGACTGGAGCTCATCCAGTAGCTTGAGTGGCGATAGAGAGGTGTCTATCTGTAACCCATGAGCTCGAGGGTCCCGATCCTGGGTTGTTGCTGGAGCTCACCTCGCAAACACCATTCACAAAATTGCCTTGGTTCTCAACATACATTGCTTTGGTCTCCCAGAGACCACTTGTTCGCAGCAGCTTGATGTTGCCACCGACTTCCATTTCCTTGCATGCTTTTTCGATGTTGGCAATTCTGTCTCCTACATTACTTCCCAGGGCGATGAATGCGCGGTGCATGCCGTGCCCGGATTCATTGTAGTGACGTATGGCCTGAACTGGCAAGCTGACATTTGGCTTTTTCGGACGAAATTTTGGACATGAAAAAAGAGCTGGTGAGATGGACTGAAAGTTCTTACATCGCAGCGGTGAAATTGCCGCCGGTATAAATCTTCCGTTGGTCAATCGCGGGCTACTCTTCGCTACATTAGAAATTCCGCTTGATGTTTGCTGTATATGGCCGCGAAGTAACACGCTCGGCCTCGCTGTGCATGATCGCATATCTGATGAATCAGATGGGGTTGGAATCTGCCGCGCTCGGCATTCGCGAAAGGTCGAGGCGCGCTAAGACGGGCGCGATGCCGCCTTCGGTGAGACGCCGCAGTTTCCCCAGACACGTGAGCCGTAAGTTAAGCCTCTTGCGAACAGCCGAGGCAGAAGACAGACGTGACGAGTCTCTTCCCGAGCGTCTCCTCTCGCCGCATAAGAAGCGGTGCTCCATCACTCTTCCTCTGCTATTCTTTCCTACCTATCCACATCTCGTCTACCCTCACATCCTAATACCCACCTATCACTCCGTGCGACTCATTCACCATGTCGTCCCCTCGTACGTCATGATATCGCATTCCCATTCACGTTCACATGCTGACTGTGCCACAGAGCAAATCCGCACAAAGCTCACTGATCTGCTCAAGATCAAGCACCCCGTGATGCTCGCGGGTATGAACGTGGCAGCCGGCCCGAAGCTCGCTGCTGCAGTCACCAACGCTGGCGGTATTGGCGTCCTCGGAGGCATTGGATACACACCGGACATGCTGCGGGAACAGATCGCCGAGTTGAAGGGATACCTCAACGACAAGAGCGCGCCCTTTGGCGTGGATCTGCTACTCCCCCAGGTCGGTGGAAGCGCGCGGAAGACCAAGTAAGCATCCTCTGCATGCAATCAGGAATATCATCTCGGACAATGCTGACCCGCGCCTCCGAACAGCTACGACTACACCAAGGGCAAGCTGAACGAGCTCATCGATATCATCATCGACTCTGGTGCCAAGCTCTTCGTTTGCGCTGTCGGTGTCCCCCCTAAAGCCGTTGTCGAGAAGCTCCACGGAGCCGGCATCCTGTACATGAACATGATCGGACACCCCAAGCACGTCCAGAAGTGCCTTGATCTCGGCGTTGACATCATCTGCGCACAGGGCGGTGAGGGTGGCGGCCACACTGGAGATGTTCCCACATCAATTCTTATCCCCACATGTGTCGAGCTCGTCAAGGGCAAGAAATCCCCCATGAACGGAGAGGCCGTAATGGTTGTTGCGGCCGGAGGCATCTTCAACGGCCAATCACTCGCTGCCATGCTTATGTTCGGTGCTGCCGGTGTCTGGGTTGGAACTCGCTTTGTCCTCTCGGAGGAGGCCGGCGCGCCCAAGGCCCACCAGGAAGCCGTCCGAACTTCAGGATTCGACGACAACATCCGCACAATCATCTTCACTGGACGACCTCTCCGCGTTAGGAACAACGCTTACATTCAGAACTGGGAAGAGAATAGGCAGAACGATATTAAGGAGCTCACTGGTAAGGGCATCATCCCAGTTGAGCACGATTTGGAGCGGCTGGGTGACGATCTCGATGATGACACCATGGACAATGCACGACCCTTCCTGATGGGCAAAGCTGCGGCTGTTGTCAACGAGAGGTTGCCTGCTAAGCAAATCGTTGATGAGATGGTTTCGGATGCCGTTAAGTGGATGCAGACCGGTAACTCTTATATTGTGTCCAAGTCGAAGCTATGAGTGTAGTGTTTGAGAGTATTATTGTTCAAAATAAGCAGGGCATCTGGCTGGATTCTTGTTCATAGTTAGTCCATACCCTATTGCTACTTTCAATCAAGCATCGCGTTCCATCTTCGACCGTGTCTTCCAGCTGAACCATATGGTCTCAATCCCATAGAAGCCTTCTCTTCTTTATGTGTCTTGTTACTTTTCGAGTCAATATTCGAAAGCCAACACCCAATCCAACCTCACTGAAATTTTTTCCCGGTCTTTCACGCTCGCATCATCTTTCATTCCTCATTCCTCGTTGCTCGTCGCCACTTCGTCCATGAGCTGACTCCTTAGTACACGACTGTGATTCTTTGAGGTAATCGAATGTCATCAAGGCATTAATATTTACTTAAAGCGGCAGCTACGCAGCTTGTAATTACTGTTCACACGTACCTGACCACGGTATCGACATATACAAAATCACATCTTCAAAATCCGAGACCCTCGACTGCACGTCAAAATCCGTGACAACACAAACCACTCTCCCTACTGCAAAATGACCAGTGAGCTCATGAAACATAATCAGGGTCCAAACCACACAACAATGAGAAACCCAATAGGGCCGGCCCATCCTCACAACCACAACCACGATGACAACCTCCACCACACCGCCTCCCGTGAACTAAAAATCAGCCTTCCCATCCTCTTCACCAACTTCAAAGCTGTGCTCATGGTGCACCAGGAACTGTGGCTGTGCTGGGTATGTCATCGCCAATTGGTATGACCGGACAAAGATAATCACCCGTATAAAGGGGGCGATAGGAAGTATAGTCGGGTGTTTTCATTTGGATATTTAGGAAATGAATTAGAGGGCTTGGAAGGATGGTAAGGGGCGACGTATTTGGGTGGAATGAAGGTGCATTGGAATTGAAATGCATCCATGATCATGTATTTGGGTATTGTATTCTACATGTGAAGGGGGTCTGACATGCCTCTTCACGTCCTCTCGCCGAGATGGTGCTTTTTAACCTTCCCGATGAAAGAAACGTTCCCAAAATGGCAGATGACCCGTGCCGCACTTATGGCCTAGACTTTTCTTGTCCCAGTCCATTAATCTCATCCTCTATTATGTCCACTAGATCTCAAAAATATCTCAGACTGATTTCGGGCCAAGTTCACACCTTCCTGCCAGTAAAGTGTTTCCCAGCTCCCACGGCAACTTCGTTTTCTCACCCTCCTCCTGACTCTCTCTCTACACGCCCCCAACCGGTCTCCACATAGCAAAAATCGGTGGCGGAGTAAGCTCATGCTCGCACTTCCGCCAGACGCCGCTTGGGTTCTTCTTGTCTGTGTCGAAGGCGACTTTGAAGAGAGATTTGAAGCCGAATCTCTCGTACATGAGCTTTCCCATGTGGCTGGCCTCGAGCCAAACTTCGTACGCGTTGGAGGGGTCGTCGGCGAATTTGGTGACAGCCGCCATGAGGAGGGAGCCGATGCCGCGGCGGCGGTGGGAGGGGATCACAGCCATCCAGTTCAGTGCTGGGGAAGAGTCAGCAAGAGAAAAGTGCTATAGAAACAAACATAGATCTATAATTAAGAGGTGGAAGATTCCTACGTTGGCATTTTCAAAGGGAGGATGCGTCGTTCAAGAGTTGAGCCCTGTCGAGCTGTGCCGCAGCAAAGACGAGCTATAGAAACTCGAATAGAGAATAAACATCATACCAATGTGCTTTCGACGCATCCAGTTTGCTCTAGGTGCGTAAACCTGGTTCAAAATGAGTTCGGAGAACTCTCGATATTCGCCGTCCGGCCACCATGGTGCTGTCAGCTTCGGTGGGCCGTTCGGGAAAGGATTATGCAAGTGAACCTCCCACTGTAGGCAGCCAACAGCCTCCTTAGTCTCGGTGTCCTCAACATAGAACCAGTGACTGGTGAAGTCGTCCTTGTGGTTTGTCCAGAATCGCTCTTTTGATTCGACGATGGCGGCCTCGCGGTCGGCGGTAGTGAAGCCAAGGATCGGAAAGAAGATTTGAGCAAATGGCTCGTAGGGATCGTAGTTGGCAATCCAGATGACGTCCATGATTCTTTCCATTTCTTCCTTGGTTCGTACTTCCTTGAGGGCAAACTTATCCAGCATTTCTGACTCATTTGTCGAGCTCATGGTAGTGATATTGATCGTTTCAGAAGTCCAAATGGTCGTGGCGGGCGGTGGCAGCAATCCGCAGAGGGATAGTAGTAGGGCACCCGGATCGCCTGGAATTGGTGGCGTCGGGTCGGAGAACTGTAGAGGAAAGTACTCCATATTGTCCGTGTTAGGCCCAATGCTGTTAAGTGGCTTGGCGCGCTGACTGTCCTTCCAACAACCTTCAGTGACATGCGCGGAACACTCTCATCTGTTACTCTTGTGTTCCCCGTCGCGAGATTGTATTGAAATACCACCTTCCCTTGCTTGTATCATGATAGTCTACCGGCCTGTTTGCGGCGAGCACACTGAAGCCCGCCGCGACCAATTCATCGCGGGTCCGAGCTCTAGCCCCTGTGACACACCTGGGCAGCTGAGGGACATTTCCCTTCTCCCAAACGGCCCGCACATGGTAGCACCTAGGCCACCTGGACAATGGAGGCAGCAAATTTCAGTTCTTCTACGTAAACCTCCTTTCACCTTCATCTCATGCGCGAAGACAACAATCAATATGGCGAGAGACTTAGTGTACCGACCAGTCAGTGGAGATGACGAAGAGGAGCTGATCCATTGGAACGACACCGCTGGAATCATTCCCAAACATACACGCAGTTTCGTTGCCTATCTATCACTGCTTTTCATCTCGCTTTCTGCCAACGTTCTGTTGCTCCATCGGAGTTCTAGCCTTCAGGCTTGCCCCTTGGACCTTGGGAAAACCATATACAGTATTTTCTCTACAAAAGTATAGCTGATTAGAACTGACACTTTAGGTGGTAATACGTTTGATACGCCTGTGACTTCCCACGCCTTCACCAAGTACTGGAATCCCAACATTAGCCAAAATATTGTGAATCAAGCCTGGGATGAAATAAACACGAACCTGGTCGCCATCGCCCTCCACGATGAATATGTAAAACAGGTTGGTCTGAGACCATCCTCGCGATTTCCCTGGGATACCGAGCGTGGTGTGTACTATGTGAAAGGATTTCACGATTTACATTGTCTGGTACGATATACCCTCTCTTGTTATGAAAGCTCACGCTGACTTCATTCTAGAAACTCATTCGCAAGGCCATCGTATCAAGGCATGATGGTGCAAACCAAACTTTCTCGCTTGACCACCTTCTTCACTGCATTAATAGCCTACGACTAGATATCATGTGTACCGCCGACGACACCCCTATGCCTGCCCCGATAGCTCACCACGTCAGAGACGGCCACACTCGTCAATGCCGCGACTGGAACAAGTTAGTTGCCTGGGCAACTCGTCCAGATCAGCACGCTTGCTACGAGTTCGATGACTATCGTGAGGCAACGAACACTCTCGAACTATTTGCCTTCTGTCCAGAAAACTCGCCATTCTTTCCCTTCATGAAGGCCTATTTTGAGTACCATGGGCACAAAGATACGTACGAACCAGAAAAAGATATGTACAAGCCAAATGGCGAAAAGTCAGACCGGATTTTCTAGAGCCAAATGTGGTATGAATCCTTCGAAAGGCGTTTCACAAGCATGCTTATAGATGTGGATGCTGTGGTCTCCAGTGGAGTAACAAGTCCAGTTGGCATTGTGATTTCCAACTTCTCGGGGTTCACCTGTGTACATCTCACTGCAAATCGTTACACTCGGCATCGGTCACGACACATTAATCGCTGACTCATGACCGAATTTGTACAATAGTCACTGAGTTCTATGTTGTTGTTGTTGTTGTATTGATTTACGTCCTATAGACTTGGCCGGGGCCTTTATCTACAAGAGCCTCCCGTGGGGCATAAGGGACGCGCCTCTCCCCGTGAGGGGGAGACGTTTCATGCAAAAGCTACTCTATCAGTATAGAGCCTGTCAGTTCTCCTAGACTCCTCCATGCGAGTAAAGTAAGAAGTTCTGTTCTGTGTAGCGCCGTAAGCGTTAGGGTCTTATCTAAAAGAGGACACAATTGTAGTAGTTAAAAGGTAAGGAAATAGTAAGGAAATGGGGGGTAGGGGGTTGTAGAGGTGCTTGGTGTGTAGCCGCAGAATAGTAACTGTCTAGTTTTCCTGTTGCTTAGTGGCCCCTAGAAGGGCAGATCACAGAGCCTGTAGTATAAGCTAGTTAGGTGCAGTAATCCTTCTTAATACCCCCTTAGGGCTTACAAGCCCTATAAAGGTGACAAAGTCCTCTAGGCTGTTGAGAAGCTCCTTAAGGTACTAAAGCCCCTTACGGGTGTTAGTTGGTGGCTAGCTTAGTTAGTAGGGCTAGCTAGTGAAGCGTCTGCGTGCCCTTAGGCAATAGACTATGTAGCTAGGGGCTTTCTCTTTCCTGCATGCGCAGTTGAGCTCTGCGTCCTTGTGTTTAAACTTCCTGTAATACTAGGCGTAGTTGCTGTGCATAGTCCTAGTTAACAGCAGCTTGGCTAGGATTTGCCAGCTAAGGCTAAGCTCTGCTAGTGTAGTGGTGCTTGTATAGGGTAAGTCCTATTAGTTATACTATGTAGAGAGCGTTGTTTTGTTTTGTCTCCACTACTCTATTTCTGCAAGCTAGCACTTAACTTAGGTGTTAGACCTTAGTCCTATAACTGTAGGTTTAGCTGCTTGTAGTGTTGGGGGGTAGGGGTTGTAAGCCTCTAGATCTGCTAGGCGGTCTGCCCTTTTGTTCCTAAGTATACCTATATGTCCTAGGGACTAGTGTACCTTCACCTCTACAGTCTCTATAACCTGCTAGCATTAGAGGAAGGCCTACTAAGAGGAGGATAGTGCGTTTACTTGTAGGCACTAAATAACTAATGTGCTGTTAATGCACATCTAAATTTGCTGCATGTAGAGGGCTAGGTTACGCATAACATGTTCTAGCCCTTGCTATGCTCTAACAGCCTTAGTGTTAAATACATGTAAGTAAGTGTAGAGGGAGCCTCTGCTGTGGCTAACTTCCCTTCCTCCCTAGTATATAGTGTATCTGTACGTGACATGCTTAGTTCCTTTAAGCCTCTGCTCTAATCTATTAGAGAAGACAGTAACTTTATTTTGTAGGAGGCGTGACTACTACTCTTTAAAGGCCTTAGTAGCTGCTCTCTTCTTTTTACCCTCTGTTAGATCTGTCTAGCAATTAGGTGAGTAGTAGGGTGTTGTAAGAACTAGTCTTAGTACTAGGTTAAGTAGAGAGCCTACACGTTTAACAATAGTCCTAGGCTGCTGTGTGCTGCCTGCCCCTCTGCCCTACTAAGTTTGTAGGGGGTGCACCCTTTCTGTAAGTAGGTAGCTTGTGTCTGTAGTCTGTAGGTGTACAGCAAATCTAATCTTTGCCTCTTTAAGGGCAACGTGGCCTAAGGGCAGGCTAGCATCTTAGAAAAGTGTAGCTGTAGGGGTAGTCCTAAAAGCAGGCAGGACGCCTTGTGCTGCAAGGGTGAGCGTCCTATAGACTATAGCTATGTGTTTACTAAGTCTAGTACTAACCTCTAGAGCTGCTTAGGCCTAGCATCTAACTAGGGGGGGCTTTGTGTAACCCCTGTACTATGCCTCTGCCCTATAGAGAAGTTGTAGGATAACGCAGGTGATAACAGCTTTTTATAGTAAGGTTGCTGGGGGGCTGCAGGTAGTTTAAGCTAGGCCCTAGATATAGAGGGCTACTTTGCGGGCTTTGGCAGCGCGCTTAGTAATATGCTACTTAAAGGTAAGCTTTTAGTTAAACTATACCCTAAGCTACTAGAGTGCAGGCTGCTTTGGCAAGTCCTGTTCCTGTGTAGATAGGTGTATTGTTAGTGTGTTATTTATTACATAGGGGGGCGCTGTAGGTCCTCTCTAGCGTGTAAGGTGTATTATCTTAAGTTTTTCTAGTGCAAAGACAACTTGGTTATCTGCTCCCTACTAAATAACGTCCCTAATGTTATTTGCAATAAGGCTGTTGCTCTCCTCTAGGGTGTTGGCAGCCTTATAGAGGTATATATTATCTGTGTATTTAAAGTGTTGTCTGCCTCTAGCCTTAATTAGGTTAGCTAGGTATAGGGTGTATAGAACTAGAGATAGCAGGGATCTTTGTAGGGTGCTGCACTGCACTAGGTAATTTAGGGTAATTAATTTACCTAGCCTTACTTATACCTGTTAGTTTGTAAGGAAGCTGTGCGCTATTTGCAGCACCTTAGTAGCCTAGCCCTAGGTCTTTATGTAGTAGAGTAGTTAGTTGACTAGTAGGGTGTTAAACGCCCCTTGTACATCTATAGTGACTATTGTTACGCACTTGCCTTGCGTGAAAGCCCTCTCTACATTGTGTGTAAAGGCTGCAACTAGGTCTATAGCAGACCTCTTTGGCAGGGCTTCTGTATGCTGTAGGCTAAGGACCTCCTCTGTTATTACTGTCTAGGCTAGCCTTCTAGTAATAATTTGTTTAAGCCCCTTGCTAAGATAGAATAGTAGTGTAATAGGCTAGTAGGCCTATAGGGAGCTTCTGTCCTTCTTGCCCACCTGTCACGGTAACCACCGCGACACCAATTCCGAACAACGGTCCCGAACGATACCGAACGACGGTCCCGAACGACGGTCCTGAACGACGGTCCCGACAAGTACTGTACTCCGCAGCACAGTACTTCACACACCCGAACTCGCGCACAATACCGACTAATACCCGTTGCGCACATCATCCCATTCTGACTCACAGTACACCAACGGTGACGACCGTCGGCACTGTACTGCGACTCACAGTTCAACAAGGTTGGCAACTAGCCAACCCAATCTAACCTGAAATACTAAACTAAGTCCCAACTAGGCTTGGCCCGCGCACAAACTAGACCCCTGACACACAAACTAGACTAAGTATTTATTAAACCTTAAAGGACCTCTAGTTAAGCTCCTTACGCAACGTCTTGTATAATAATTTATCGCACCTAAGATTGTATCTGTAGTATCTAATATTTAATTGAACCTTTATCCTCTGCTACTAATAGCCTCTTGTAACATTACGTTGCGTCAAACCCTCACCAACATAATAATGCTAACTAAACCAAATCCTTAGTTAATAGACTTAATAGCAACCTTCTAGGAACAGATGCAGCTTATGCAGACTTCCTTCGCTAAAGCCTTAAGCAATCAACAACAGGCCTTTAAAAAACAAATTGCGTCTCTACACAAAGAGATACAAACAATTAAGTTAAAGACTCTGTCCCCTAATGCATCTAACACAGACCAACTAGTAACAGAATTAAATAATAGATTAAAAGCTGTAGAATCTCTAGCCCACCTGCAGATCCCTACTATAGTTACCCTATTATCTACACCTGACAGCTCACTAACGCAACCAACTACTAAGCTAACTAATACTACCTGCTAAACTAAACAACTACCTAATCCCCCTCTCTTTACTAGCAAACAACAGGAACTACCTACCTTCCTGTCTCAACTTAAGAACAAGCTACACAGAAACCTCAACCAATATCCTACAGAACTTAAACGCCTTCAATACTCAATCACACGCCTCCAAGACAACACTGCTCTCCTAGTTAATTCCTTCTCCCTAGAATTAGTAGAAGAACTTGTGAACCTGTTACAATCTACATATAGCAACCTAAACTAACAAGCTACTGCACAAAGAAAACTAGCAAGACTCTACTAAGGAAAGAAGAGCTTCCCTTTATACTTTGCCAAGTTCTATCACTACAGACAAGAATCTAGATAGAACAACACAGCACTGCTAGACTGCTTGCTTAAATTACTAAACAAGGACCTCCAAGGAGCCCTTATTAGTGTAGACTTCCCTAAAAAACTTGTTAACTATGCCAACATTATTAGCAAATAATACAACAACATGCTCCGCCTGCTGCCCTGTCACCAACCCCACAAACATTCTGCTGCCCAACCAACTTAATTAACCTACGCTGCTGCTGCTAAACAAGACCTAGACGCTATAGAAATTAACCTAGCAGGTTACGCCCTAGTAGGATTAGCTAAACGCTAGAAACAGATAAAGGAGGGTTGTTGCTTTAAATGTAACTTAAAGAATTACATCTCCCTGCAATGCACTGTCCCCATGCCTGCTGCTAGAGCAACTAGCACTAGCTAACCTCCCTTAGCTCTAACCTAAACACAACAGAACTCATCGTCTACTATAAGTTCTACAGCATTGTTAACTATTACTAACTGTCAGCCACAATCACGCAGTCCTCGCAACAAGCACAACCTATCCCCAAAAGGAAAGTCCTGAGCGTAAGCTGCTGCCTAGGACCACGCCCTTACTAGATTTCTACTAACCTATAGCTCACACCTCCTAAACTAAGCTTATGGAAATACTACATTAATATTCCTGTTAGCCTCTGACAAGACATAGTAACCTATAGCACGTTTTGCTTAGTTGACTTAGGAGCTACTAGTCACAGCTACATAAACAGATCTCTAGCACGCAAACTAAAACTCTAACTAACTCTGCTAGCCCAGCTATTAATACCTACTAGTTTTAACAGCAAACAACTTAAAGGAGGTACAATTACTAATACAGTAATAATAACCCTCTAGCACATAAACTACTATAAACGCATCCACCTCTTTGTTACAACTACTAGCTAACATAATATAATTCTTGGCCAACCATAGTTGTACAAACACAGGGTTGTCCCTGACTATAACAACAGACAACTCCTGTTTAACACCCCCTAATGCTAGACGCACTGTCTGCGCCAACCTAAGACCCTAGACATACTATGTAACACAGTACAAAATACGCACAGTGCAGCACAACACAAACTGTTAGCAACCGTCCACAACTATCCCCTAAAACCAACCCATAAACCAAAGCGTTGTCTTAAACTTACCACCTAAACCCAACACTATTATGTAATAGCTAAGATGAACTAACAGTTGTCCACAGATAACCTTACTTACAAACACAAAGCTTCTCCTCCTGTTACTAAGAGAGGCAACACTAAACCTAAACCTAAACCTAAACCTAAACTAACGTCTGCTCTAGAAATAGACATCTACTGCATTAGAGCCGCCCTATTCCTCTACAGTGCCTAATAACGCAATTACAAAATCTTTGCAGTTACTATAGCTAATATTAATAAAGCCTTGGCTCCTAAGGAGCACACTAATCTAGCCACAAAGGTCCTAGCAGAATACTACAACCTGTTGCATGTATTCTCCTGTAAGGAAGCTAATAAGATTCCCCTAAGAAGATTATA
>BCHH01000009.1:2273819-2312649 GCA_001599595.1 Beverwykella pulmonaria | reverse complement strand
AGCTCCTTACGCAACGTCTTGTATGATAATTTATCGCACCTGAGATTGTATCCGTAGTATCCGATATTTAATTGAACCTTTATCCTCTGCTACCGATAGCCTCTCGTGACACCACCTTAGGTATTATAGCTACTTTAGCTAGCTTCCACGCGTGTGGGAAGTAGCTAAGTTGTAAGCATCTACAGTAGATGCTGCAGACGCGCTCTTAGATAACGTGCCAGCATGCCTTAAGGAGTTAGACTGTGACTCTGTCTAGCCCTAGTAATGTGCTTATAATGCTAATAGTGTTCCTCTTAGCTTCTTCTATTAAAAGGCTGCTGTCCTATGTAAGGGTAGGTTTATCCTACAGTAGTAGGGGGGCGTCTAGGTTGTTGTCTGTGTTAAAGTAGTATAGTACAGCTTTATAGAGGGCCTCTGCCTTCTCCTTCTTGTTGTAGATAGTTCTGTCCTCTATAATTAGTGGTTTGTTAGGGCAGGTAGGCTGCAACTAGTGCCAGCCTATAATTCTGTATAAGTCCTAGTTATTAGCAATGTTATTAATTGTGTGTTGCTAGTATTCCCTTTTTGCTTTTTAGACAATAGTATAGAAAACGCAGGTAGCCTCTGTAGGCCTGTAGCCTATGTGTCCCTCTATTAAGCGCAGGTGTTGCTAGTAGGCTTTATAGCACTCCTTTGTCTACTAGGGGGCTAAGTGTCCTGCCCTGTAATTAGCCTTTCCTGCTGTACATATGCCCTTATTAATAACCTAGGTAAGTGTGTTTATATATGTTTTAAGCTTGTTGCTAGCTAGGTTGTTAGGGTTAGGGACGCAGTGTATGCCTAGGGCAACTACGCCTACAAACTTAGGTAGCTTGTCTAACAGAACCTAGTAGTAGTACTACTTAAGCGTCTGCCTACTGCGCCCTAGGATTGTAGTAACCTAGGTAGTATAATCTAAACTATAGTATAGGTTAGGTCTAATAAATGTTTTAGTAAATAGCACGTTTGTAAAAGTAAGATTAATAACGTGTCTAGCTTAGTGCGTGGCCTTGCCTAGTTCTCCTATAAAGTCTATGCCGCTCTTAGCAGCCTATTTAGCAAGCTCTGCTCTGCCTTGTAAAGTTATAACGCCTAGCTTAAACATGTTGTGCTTAGTGTTAAAGTCTCCTCCTACTATGTAGCAGGGCAGGGGGGAAAGGTAGATAACATAGTCTAGAGCCTGTAGGGCCTAGGGTTGTCTGTAGATGTTTAGTATAGATATACTGTTTACTTCTATCTAATATAGGTCCCTGTCCTGTAAAGGTTGGCAGTGTGTAATATAGAGTCCTGCTCCTTTCTAAATGTATGTTATAATACATAGCTGCTAGGCTTCCTACTCTGCTAGGTTGTCCTATGCCTCTACTAGTAGGTAGTGCGTGTAGCCTAGGTGTGTTAAGGTTTGTGTCCCTGCCTAAGTAAAGGGTTCTTGCACGCATAGGACGTCTATCCCCTTATTATAGGTAATTTTAAGGGTAGTGATGTAGTTTAGTAATCCTTTGCCTATATTAACCTATCCTATTTGTATGTCTTTGGCCTTAGTAGGGGCGTGTTGTTAATACGCTAGTTGTTCTACTATTAATTAGAGGACTTATTTATGTCTATGTCCTCTTCCTAGGACAAAGTAGTGTGCTTGTTCTAGGGGACAATGCTCTAGGCTAAGAGTTGGGCTAGGTTTAGGGAGGCTTACTAGGAGGCATTCCTATTTAGCCTAGAGCTAGATCTTTGTAGCATAGTGACTAATGCCCTAGCCAGCGCCTACGTCTGTGTAGCTGTACGCTTTCTCCCTGTCTAGGTTCTAGTAGCAGGCACGCTGTTCTAGTTGGAGTAGTTAGCTTGTGTAACTAGTACACCTTCTCCACTAGATAATAACTCTTGGGAGAGCTGCTGTTTAGCTAGTTGTTGCACCTGTTGTTTAGCAAGGTTATGCACCTGCTAGAAGGCGCAACGTCTAGCGCGTTGTAGCGCTAACAGCTCTTTCTTAGTAGGTTTAATAATCCTGCTATCTACTCTCCTAGGAACTGCAGGGCAGGTGTTGTAGCCTAACTAGTAGGGTCCCTAGCAGTTTACGCACCTCTCCTTGTAAGCGCACTCTGTGCCTAAGGGCCCAACATAGCCTACAACTCTATTGCTGCAATAGGTGCATCTAGCTGCTTTAGTGTATTTTGTAAAATTGCAGTAGCTCTAGCAGCTATCCTTGTAACAGGCTATTGCAACTTTTCTAATAATTTCTTTGGACTAGTTGCTAGTCCTAAAGAGTTAGAAAGGTTGTACTAGTCTAAGAAAGGAGATAACCTAGGTAATTAGGCCTCCCTTACTAGGGCTATATCTAGAGGGCTAGCAGCTAATTAGCTGCACTCTTGTTTAGGCTGCAACCTCCTCCTTAATGTCTTGTTGTGTAATAGGGGTTTCCTCCCCTAGGAGGCTYCTAAAACTGCACTARACATTYTAGACTATGTAGTTGTGCTATTTYTRTAGGAGGGCAGCCCTGTYGCCCTTAATAGYRYAGATTATCCTCTTCTAGTTTTCTTGCTCTATAAGCTAGTYACAGATTATTYTGTTRGCTAGGGTRATTGCCTAGCCTRTTTTTGTRGCTGTAGCCTAGGGTATGTTAGCAATCTAGAGTCCTGTGGCAGCGCATATAGCTTGTTAAATAGCTATTAGTGCTAGGTTTAGGAGCTAGATTGGGGCGGGTGCTGTAAGTAGGATGTGCATGTTGTTGTCCTGCCTTGCTGTTGTGTTGTAGGCTAGTAGAGCCTGTGCTTGTCTTCTTTAGGGCGTGCTTCCTAAAATAGGATAGTTGCTCTCCCCTAAGGGGGATGTTGAAGCAGCCTCTGCGTACGTCTTTCTAAGGTGTCTAGCAGCGCTTAAGTTGCTGTTGCTGTTGCTGCTGCTGGCTGTGCGGCTAGTGCTGCTTCTAGTGCTTATAACTAAGGTGGTGATGGCCTGGATAACTAGGCGCTAGAGGTTGTCTGCAATACCCGCATCTTTGGGGTTCTTAAAGCCCCTTATGCAATTGTTAATAGCCTCTGCTAGGGCTGTAGTAATGATTTCACGCCTCTAGGTAGCGTGCCTGGCGGCGGCGAGGTGGGGGGCAATTGCGCTGGTGACGGCGTTGGCTGCTGTACTGGCTCTGTCCTGGGTGTTCGCACCGCCACTAAGTTAAAGGCGTGCTGGCGCGCGGATATCCATCGCGCGGTGCCTCTTAGAGGTGCGAATATTATTCTGTCTAGCAGACTCGGGCCCCGCTGGCCTAGTGCAGCCCTCTGGGGGGAGGGGAGATGGCTGCTGGCGGTTAGGGGATGCCCTAGGTGCTGCTGCAGAATCTGCCATTTACCTCACCGCGCAGCAGCGCAATGAGTAGAGGGCGGGAGAAGACTAGAATTCGAAAATTCAGGCCTGTTTCAGCTAGGTTTAGATGGATAATTAATAAGGAGTACCAGTCTAACAATCTAGAAAAATTGGTGTTCGGTGGCGTTGTCACTGAGTTCTAAATCAAGTGATGAAGATATAAACCCATATAAGTTCGGACTGGCCATTTCTCTTGCCCAAACCCCGAGAGAATATACTACTTAATAGTACAGTCAAGTTATTGTGAGTAGAGTGAACTCTCGCTGGCGAGAAATAATCTAACAGCACAAGAGCTAACATTGTCGACTCTTCCTAACATGCAATCGACTATTGCCATCCTGCCGCTGCTCGCCCTCGTGGCCAGTGTCATCTCAGTTCCTGTATATCATCGCCTCGTCCCCAAAGCTGTTCCTAACATAGCGGATGAAGCTCCCGAAATCGGTAGCATTGTCAGTACTGTTGATCGAAGGATGGCCCCTGCAGTCGAAGAGAAACCAAGGGATGCCATGATCATCACCAACTGATTTGGTGAGTGGTCGCAACGAAAAACTCTTTTGGCACCACCGCTCATATTGTCATAGTAATCATCGACTGGAGGCGCGCTTCGGTGGGGAGGCGGGAAGTGTCTTGGATCAGTCACGTTTCGTCACATAGTTCAACTGTCTCTGCTGATATCGTCTTGTGACAAATATGGAGGGTCTGGCCATTGTAGACGAGCTACTAAATTCGACACCGCGAATGCAAATTCTTCTCTGGATCTCCTCCAGTCCCGGGGATAGCCTTCGCCCCCCAAAGATTACTTCTGATGTGATACACAACATTCGAGACCTGCAACTTTCCGTGAATCCTGTCAGATGACGAATCTGTGCGCTAGCTGATGCCAACTGCCGCCTCGCCTAGAGATGGTAGGAGTTGTACAACATTGTATGTGTTTCACGGCCGTAAAGCTCTCCGTGTTCCGTGTTCCGTGTTCCGTATTCCTTCAATTTCTCTCGACATCTGCTGTGGCACAATGCATAAGCCATCGTACTACTGCTTTCCTCTTCTTGTCAACAGAGTCGGGCCAACTAGCTGATCCATACTTCTTAGCGGCGGTGGATGTGAGGAGACTGTCTCGGCTGAAAGTTTGGTGTAAGTTTGTCTTCGGGTAATGATGATATCGTCCTTACTCCTAGGGACAGAAGTTCATCTATCATGCGCCGGCTAGTTCCCGACCGACGTGGGTGAGAATGTCCCACGAGAATGGTGACGGTCATGGTGTTATCTCTTCCTCCGAAAGTCCTTGCATAGTCACTGAGAGCAAGGGCGTACAGGGCTCCCACAAGCACAGGATCGAAAGCCCCTCTACGAGTTGGCGCGCAAGTCTTAGAAGAGCAGTAATGCGGTGCGTCTCTGCCTTCACAGGCACATCACATTACCTCCATTTCTTCTCAAAACATGTGCCTTCGGAGACTCAAGCTGGACGCGCCCACCATTGCAGCTCTGGCATTGCGGCTTCCCTCGCCTCTAGCGGGCCGCCCTACGGACATTGAGTTGATTTACACCGTCGAGGAGATGCAATGAGTGCGCTTTTCCACTTCGTTGCACGACGGCCGGGCTCCGAGAAAGACCTGGGGCCTTTTCTCAACGTCATTTCTTGGATTCTGCTGATTACTTCGGCACTGGCCGTTTTCATGCGGCTGGTGACGAAACGGGCGCTGCGGAGGCGGATATATGTCGACGATGCTTTTGTAGTCGCGGCCCTGGTAGGCTCCCCTGTCTGTCTCTGACGCACGCCGTCGTCGATCTCGCACTGACGGTTCACATCTTACTGCTAGATAGCGAGCGTGGGCTCAGGAATAGCAGTCGGCATCCAGACTACGAATGGGCTCGGCAGAGATATCTCATCTTTGACAGAGATGCAGATGGTGGCTTACGAACGGGTATGCTTCTGCTGTACATGTTTCAACCCGAAGGCGATGGCATGTCAACACCTTGCTAACTGCATAATGCAGAGCGAATATGCAAGCAGGCTGCTCTACATCGCCACCCTGGCTCTCGCAAAGCTCTCCATCATCTCACTCATGATGATACTTACTGCTTCGGATCTGCATCGCGGATTGGGCATCTCCCTCACTGCTTTCACCGCCTTGTGGGGCATTGCTTCCGAGCTTGCTGCTGCCTTCCAGTGCGGGATTGAGCAGCCATGGCATTCGTTTGGACCGGGGAGTAGCTGCTTTAGCCTGGTAGGTTTTGACTTCTCGGGCGATGGTGGAAGGATTACTGACAAGTCATGGCAGCCTGCTTTCTGGCGCGGCATGGGTGCCATCAACATGCTGACTGACGTGGCGCTGATTCTCTTCCCTGTGCAAGTCATAGTCACGCTGCAGATGAGCACAGGTAAGAAAGCAACAATCCTGGCGTTCTTCGGCGCACGATCACTGTATGTCTCCAAAACAGTCGATCCCACTCGGCCTCTTCTTTCAAGCTAACGATGCTACAGCGATATCATAGCTACTGGCATCCAGATAGCTTGGGCGCCGGCCTTCAGCTCGGCGAACCCCACCCGTGATTTGTGGAAGTGGACGTTGACGTCCCAGATTATCGAGTGCATCACGATTCTCACATCATGCGTGCCGTATCTCCGGCCGCTGCTTGAATCCATTCCTTCAGGCTTGTACGGCTCCGATGAGCTGCGTCGGCGGGGCACACCACCAGAGCTGGGCTACTTGCATAGCAAAAGCACTTCCTACAAGATGAGCAATACTTCCTCTTCTGCTGACAATACAAGTCGGAGTACGGGTCAAAACGAGACTGGCATACGAAGGTTTGTGCCTATTTTGAGTGATGACTTTACCTCACACTCGAAATCTGCGTCGGGCTTGCCTGGTGGGCTAAGAATGCCGGATGGCGAGACCGATGTTGTGATTTCGGCGCCGAGAAACCAAGATGAGAGGAAGTGGGAGACGGAGAGTACGGAGAGTCAGGCGAAGATTGTGAAAACTACTGTGGTAAGTGCAGAGTGGGAGGAGTCGGAGGCGCAGAGGTGGAGTGGGGGGCGGGTGATGAGATTATAGTTACGAGATGAACGGGTTTACTTTGAAGTGAGGCTTTTTTCATCTGGAAGTAATGTCTGCTAGAAAAGATCTTCTTGCTTACGCATCCTATGCATCAAATATTGCTGCGAATCGAATTGTATAATTCACTCAGTGTAGAAGCATCTATCGATCCTCTCATAGCCTCAGTCACTTTCCTAGTGTTCACACTAACCCTGCACCTTGATTTGGCCACCCCTCAAAATGAAAGTCACAAGTCGAATTCCTATTGCACTCCAACCCAGGCTCCCCAACCTTCCCCTTATAGTTCTTGAACCAGATATCTGTGAAATTGGCCTGCAGGTTCGGCATGTACAACGGAATCTGGCAAGCGTTCGTCACTCCGTTTGAAACCACATAACAAAGAATGTCAAGTACTGGCGTGCCAGTTACCACCGTTACGCCATCGTACGTCAGATTCGTGACTTTGGCGTACTGGAAGCCGAGAAGGTTCTTGAACCCGCTGTTGCTGCCCGAATTGGCTGTGTAGTTTGTGATGAGGATGTTCTTGGACCATTGGTCTGAGGGAGGTGGGTAGACGTAGCCGCCGACGCTGCCGAATTGGATGTGTACTCCGTCATCCGTGTTATTGCACACAATGTTCTCAATCATGATATCGCTGGTGCCGTAGTCAATGCCGACGCAAACCCCGACTTTGTAGTCTGGCTTGTTGCTGCGGAAGTCGACATCGATGTTGGATAGAGAGATAGAGGAGCTATTACGGAACTGGAATGCGACACTCTCGTTACGCGTCCATATCCCATCGAACCACTGGTTCTCCACCGAGAGTTTGAGGTTGGAGAAGCGGATTGAAGAGCTTTGGGCGTCCACGCGGAAGAACTGCATCGGTGCGTTTTTCAGAGTGAGGTTGTCAATGTGGATGCTGGAGGAGTTGATGATGGGGGCTAAGACAGGCTGATATCTGTATGCATCGTAGACGCGATCGCGTTGGTAGAGCGCTTTCGCGTTGCCGTCAATCACGCCTTTTCCGGAAATACTGTGGAAGGTGGCGCCCGTCACGCTGCTCATGGAAATGAAGGAGGGCTGCTTAGCCCAGTAGGCAGCGTCGCTGGAGAAGAGGATTTGACCTTCGAGTTGGACATCACAGTGGAAGCAGGTGGTGAAGTCGATGGGGGAGCGAATGCTGTAGATTTGGTCCGCGGGGAGAATAATGGTGCCGCCGTTTCCGCATTGTCGGATTGCAGAGTTGATGGCGGGCGCGTCGTCAATGATTTCGTACCCCTCGGAGAGAACGGTACATGGTGCTTCCTTGATGTAGAGGGCAGCTGTGCGGTACGATAGAAGAGGGAGGATGGTGAGGCGGTGGAGCTTCATCGTTGATTTTGCACGATGAACGAACCTGAGACCTGGGAATCTCTACGAAGCTCGAGAGTGGGAAGGCAGTCATTGGATATAATCTTGGAGAATGCCGCCAATTTTATGGACGGTTTTTCAGAAGAACAAGGTTCTCGCTTAGAGTATTGTAGTATTTCAATGCTCGTAGGAACTGCGACTGTGGCAGTGGCATTGCAGCCGATACACGGGTGTATATCAATGTACGTTGAATGAAGACTGAAATAGGGAAACATGCGAGGCCTTAGTCATGATAGATTGCATCTCGGGTCAATTTACCTGTTCTTTAATATATGTTAATGAGAAAGGGACTTCTCCCGGGAGGCGAAGATGGATAAGATGGAAATCTTCGACTTCCGTCAACGTGTTCTATACGCATCTCAAGGGATAGCTTACGAACTATAGTTTAGAGCAGCACATTGGTGGAAGCGAATGAAGAGCAGAGATGCGATGTGACAGCGCTTTTGTGCGAACTTAGCAACTCATAATGGTTGTGAATATCGCCTCGCAATTGTCAATGTATTTTTGGTGGGCCTGCGCCGTAAGAGTACGCCCCCCCCAAGCCAACCTATCATTCACATTCGCACAGAACGTATTGGGATTTGAATTGTTTCTCAATTCATTGATGAGAGCAGAAGACGAAACATGGAGATGGGGTAGGGTGGGTGGGGTGAAATGCCAAGGCTCTAATTAGTCACCTTTAGCACCAAGACGGAAGCAACTATCACGACACCATCCCGCACTGGAAATGGGATCAAAGTGCAATTGAAGTGGTCACTATTCTATATATTGCAGCTGTAGACTTTTAGGGTTAAGTCACGTGAAACGGTGGCACGTGGGCTAGACATTACGTAAGCTGTCGACCATCCATTGCCTTCATTCCTCATCCTTCCTCTTCGAATTACTTGCTGGCTCCCACTTCCAGGCCTGTGCCACGCTCGCGCTGCGGGGTCTTCTCCAAGTTTCCTACAGCTGTCATACAAGCTATCTTGTCGCAGTTGTTGTTCCATGCTAACAGCTCACCATGGCACCTGTGCGACGCCACGGTCGAATCCGGAACCATCCGGTTCCTCGCATCTCATTACTCCCTCTGACACGCTGCAACTAACAGTGTCGAGATCCATGCTAGCCGCAAACTTCGACTCGGCCATACCAAAATGTTGCACAACCGAGATACTGTGTGCGAGCGGCAAACTCAGTTTGTGTTGCCGGGAAGCCGTTTGAATTAAGCTTGGCTCCGCGAAACCAGATATCCGCAAGGGATATCCTCCGATGCATGCCACCGCAGTCTGCAGCTATCAACTAACCTAGCCGTGTGGCAGAAGAAACGGACTAGCACTCACCCTGGCACAGCTCCCTGAGACTCCGAGTGCATACAAATTTTCCAAGATGTCGTAGGTTGCTGCAGAGAGCCTCCGTCAAGCAAGAACGGCTTGGGACTTCCACTCAGGATATGCCGTCTCTGCCGATTGCTTCTTGTATTTTGCTATTTGAACTATTGTTGCCGGCGCACATGGTTTACGTTACCTCTGAGATAAATATCGAGATTGGCTTGCATTGCATGTGCACTGTACAACAACCTCTTCTCCACGTATCTTGCTCTTTCTCAATCTGCACGCCCACCGCCTTGAAAGCCTAGGTGACGGATCTCGACTCTAGGTATCAGCCCTAATCTTCGCTATCAATCATTGAGCCAGGTCACTGAGGAAGCAAACAGCGAAAGCTGATATACTCACCATGGAGAAGTCTGTCGAGCTGCAGACGCTCGATGAGAAGGTCCTTTTTCACAGGGGCAAGCATTCAGTGTTGGAGTCGAAGATGGCCAACGACTTTGATCGCGACAAGTACGACCTGGCCCGAGCAGGGAAAAAGCAAGTGTTGAAGGTTGGCGTCTCACCATGATCTCTGAGAGTTCGCCCGATGTTAATACCCGACAGCGTCGATTTGGGCTGGTGAGTATGACTGGTCTTTCATGCGGGTTGATGTGTACCTGGGAAAGTTTGCTAGTGTAAGGGGTCTCCAAAAGAATGTTTCCTTTGGCCTAACCAATTAATAGGGTTTTTGGAATCGGTTTCCAAAAGTGAGCCCAATCTTGGCCGCTCTCCAAGATTTGCGACTAATCAGAACAGTGGAGGGCCTGCGGGTCTTTTGTATGGCTTCCTGCTCATATGGTTGGGCAATATTTCCGTCTTCATTGTTATTGGAGAACTCTCCTCTCTTTGCCCAACAGCCGGCGGCCAATACCACTGGGTCTCGATCCTTGCGCCCCAATCGAGCAGAAAATTCTTTAGTTACATAACCGGTATGCTTCAATTTCCAATGTCTTAATCAAAAGTGCTAACAATGAAGGATGGCTCACTGTGATCGGATGGATTGCGGCACTTACATCGGTCTCCTTCTTCGTCGCAGACTTGACCCTGCAATTGGTTCAACTGGATTCATACTTCAATAAGGCCGGATGGCAAGGGACCCTTCTTCTGTGGGCTTCACTTCTTCTTTGCGTCATCATAAACGTATTCATCAGTGGAGCGCTCCCTTCCATCGAGGTTGTCATCTTGATTATCCATATCCTTGGATTCTTTGGGATCCTCATTCCCCTAGTTTACTTGACGCCTACCCACAATTCAGCCAAAGAGGTTTTCACGACTTTCAACAACGTTGGCCAATGGAGCAGCAAAGCTCTAGCTTTCTTCATTGGTCTTCAGGGAAATGCGTTGGCATTTGTGGGCACGGACTCCGCCGTGCATGTCAGTGGGATCCGCAACTATTGTGATGAATTTATGTTGATTTGTACAGATGTCAGAAGAAGTTAGGGACGCGAGCACCGATGTTGCTCGATCCATGCTGCTCAGTTTGGCCATCAACGGTTGCCTCGCTCTTGGAATGCTCTTTGCTGTGTTATTCAGTGTGCCAAACATTGATGGTATTCTCTCAGCTGGTGGACTTCCTGTTCTCAAGATTTTCGAGGAAACCGTTGGTTCAAAGGCGGGCGCGACCATTATGACCAGCATTATCATAATCCTAGAGTTCTGCAGTGCTCTGGGATGCTTGGCCGCCGCATCACGGATGACTTGGTCATTTGCCCGAGACCGAGGTCTACCATTTTCACGATACATCAGCATGGTATGTTGGAGTTTCTGCTGCATTCACTTCTTTACTAATATATGGTGTAGATAGATAAACACACCACCATCCCCGTGATAGCCATTGTTGTAGTCACGCTCTTTTCTGCTCTTTTGGCACTCATCAACATTGGCAACAATGTTGCCTTTAATGGAACCATTTCTCTCGTTCTTGAAGGCTTCTATATATCCTATCTTTTAGCAATCGGTCTTCTCCTCTGGCGGCGTGTTCGCGGCGACATGGACAACCCTTACGGTGTCGCGACTTTCCACTCCGCTTCCAATTCAGACGAGGCCAATGACTTCACATTAGGCTGGGGGCCATGGCGGCTCAAAGGCGCTCTGGGAGTGGCAAACAATGTCCTTGCTTGCTCCTATCTGATCCTTCTTATCTTTTTCAGTTTCTGGCCCACCCAGTTTGATGTATCGAACCCAGTGTCTATGAACTGGGCTGTGCTTGTCACAGTATTTATTCTTATCTTCAGTATCGGGTATTATGTGATCTGGGCGAGGAAAATGTACGCTGGCCCGATTGTCGAGGTGGATCCTCCCACAATGTGAGAGGAGGAAGAATGAAAAAGTGGTGTATCGCGGTTTTCTTACGGCAAAGAAGGGGTTTTGAATTCCGGGAGAAGAGATTTCAATCGCATCCGTTTATTGCATATCCACGACTGCATTCTTGGGATTTGCTTAGGAAAAGAAAAGCTGCTGTACTGAGACCGATACAGGAACGGATAGACTGAACAATCGATATGTAGGTATGAATTATGAAGTCATCAACTATGATGTGGCCCAGTGCCAGACGCCTAGCAGACACACTCTGACGAAACTTGACTTTCCATTGACTTTGGTCTATATTAAGATTCAAAGTTGGCTCAAGGCAGTGGCTTTTCGACGAATGTCATTGCAACGTCCACTCCGCCCCCGCCATGTTGCATCGCCTTTTTAGGCACTAGATCCGGCTTTCTTCTGATCGGCCCTACAGAACAAGCGATGTGATCTACTGTACGTACCCGCTCTCGCTACCATGGGCTTTGAACCCTACCGTTGTATAAAAATATCATTCGACAAGGTTCAGGCGTCGAAAAGAATCCGAATTGCCAAGGCACTTCTGGCACTCCGCTCTAGCTATTGCAGTGTGTGTATGAGCTGGCAGACGCAGTCGCATGGTAGCGTCCATGTTGCGACCCACTGATGCCATATGTAGAAGGCTTTGTGTTAAAGGCTGCACGGCTGAAGCGGAGCGGCGTATATGTGCTACGTATTTTCGAGATCGCGGTTGAGCTTGCCTTCAGCTTCTTACTCTTTTTGGTGTTTGTTGGCAACGTCGGCATATAGCTGGCCAAGACGTCTAAGATATACGACGAGTCTCAGTTTCAGATTCGTGGTTCATCGTATTCGTTGCTCTTACGAGATGGGAAGACTCTCGGACGAGATTAGGTTGCTAAGTGGAAGGCTGAAGTGTTCGTTATGTTGCCAAAAATAAGTGGGCTGGTGACGGAGGGCCAGCTGGGCGAACCACCGTTCGAGCTTGCCGACCGCCACAACTCGGCAGAGGACAGTCGCTGACGACATTACACCATGCGCGTGATTCATGCTCTGCCTCTTATTTGTTCATGATTTTGTTTTCAAGGTCGTGATTTGTTGTTGTTTTTTGGCAGGATATATTGGGGGCGGATTCAGAGCGGTGGACTGACAAAATGATAACGTGATTTTAATGGTGACTATTACCATTTCGTCTGTACAGTAACCTCAGAAGG
Source organism: Beverwykella pulmonaria (assembly GCA_001599595.1). Lineage (NCBI taxonomy): Eukaryota > Fungi > Ascomycota > Dothideomycetes > Pleosporales > Melanommataceae > Beverwykella > Beverwykella pulmonaria. The sequence goes on along the minus strand of BCHH01000009.1, from coordinate 2,299,974 downwards.
GATTCGTAAAAAAAATTAAGGTAACAGTTGGACGGTCTTAGCACTGATTTTTATTCTGATTCATGCTGTAAAATACTTTGAAATGGCATGTGTCCGAATCAAGAGTAGAAGTTTCTAGAGGGCCTTGGTGCGGTGCGGTGGCTCGATAACGTGACCGCAACGCCTCCACCACTCCACCATCGCAGCCTATGAGCTGAAATCAATAGAGCACAGTAGCATCTGGACTATGGAAGACCTTGAACAGCAAATAGAAAAGAGGCAACATGCGAATACGGATTCGCTTGCAGGCTGTGTGCGCCGAGGCTCGTGGGTGTCTAAGGATAGATGAAGGCTCTGGCGGTGGGCGTGGCCGTGGGTTTGATTCTGGAAAGTGGTAGAGAGCTGAGGCCGGAGATGCCAGGCGCGAGGATGGAGGGGTTGCATTGGAGGGGTTGCTTCTAGGGAGCCTCAACGGGGGCTGTGATGAGATGAAGAGGTATATAAGGAGAGAGAGGGATGACCAGGAAAGGAGCATCCAACATCCAACATTCTTACATCAACTTACAAGATATCAAACATCTTCATACATCTTCATATCTCCTCTACATCAAAACTTCCATACCAACCTTCATCAACATGCTGTTCAACACTGTCGCCCTCACCACCCTCCTGGCCCTGACCTCGGCAGCACCACTCGACAAGCGTTTCCCGAGTGCATACAACCTCATCACGCCTTCCAATATCGCACAATTCAATCCTAGCAACGGTGCCATCACCCACTTGTCTACGGGCCTTGTGAGGAAGACGGGTGTATGGAACGAAGAACGGACCACACTCGTAACTTTCACCATGCCCGCTGCCTCTGCCGGCCAGAAGTGCACGCTGCACTTCTGGCTCGACCCGCAAGACTCGACGGTTTCGGTCAAGGACACCGGCATGATCGACTTGTTCGCGAGTAATCAGCCCGCTCCGGAGACGGATACTACTACCTGGGGACCAGGCAACCAGCGCGGAAACTATCTGGCCAGGTGGAAGGCGGTCAAGAATGGCGAAGCGACATTCGCGCCAGATATCGCGCATACAGCGGCGGTCAACTTCAATTGTCCCACGGGCAAGTACGGTGTTGAATTGGTGGGCGTGGGAGACAAGGATGAGGTCGCTTGGGGAAAGACGCTGAGCGGGGCTTATATTACTTATTAAGGAATGAAAAGAGAAGGAGGAGAGAAGGAGGAGAGGAGGAGAGGATAGAAATTCGCTTCGAACACTCGCTTTTACGACTTTGGGATAATTTACGATTGCATTTAATGAGGGTGCGCTAATGTGGGACCTCAGAAATGCAGGATATGATATTGGATGACGAAAGGAGTTAGAGAGTCTGCTATATTGTCTAATGAAAATCGTCTTTATGAACATTGTTCACATGTTCGTTCTTGGTGCATTTGAGGGACGATGAATAGATATTTGCCTTACCTCACCGCAGATGAAATGACTCAGAGCCTCAGAGTCTCGATGACAAAGCCGTTTATAAAATGGATCAGTTCGAGCCGAGGACGTCCTCTGGTCATCGCGGATCTGCTACAAGGAGCATACAGTCGGAGGACGATATGGTCGTACGGGCTCTAGCAATGACTCGAGTGACCTAACACACAGAATTCATCTCTTGTAATGTTCTGTGAAAACGTCTGGAGTGGATGTAAGTTTTCAGGGAGCGTGGTGGCAGAGGTCGGTTGGGTGGTTGTGAAGAGAGAAATGTCGGAGAGAGCCGACTTCAACTTCATCCTGGCCAATCAGGCGCATTGTTTGCCGCGTAAGCGGTTTGATGGTTCCTTCCCCGCGAATGGTCCCCCCAACGCACCGTACACCGCAAAGGGAACCGGCCCTTTCCCAGTCGCGGCACGGCATTGCCATGTCTACAGTCACCAGCAATTGGCGCATTCGCGCACTCTCTCCTTCACCTTCACTTAGCTTGTTGTCTCCGCGGCAAGGCTCGCGCTCCGTCGTGACCAATGCCCCGCGCGAGGCTCCTTCCGCCCAGGCAGCAAGCCAGCCTTGCAGGCCCGCCGCCGGCTTCACCTAACACCACCTGCGGGGAGCTGAAAGCATAAATCCACCCTAATACCACGTCCACCATCCTCCACAGGCTGCAGCCGGCCACCTCAACCACTCTCAACCACAACCACGCAACCCTCCCCGCACGCAGCCTGGCATGTCTGCAACTACCCCCGCCGACGCACCCTCAAAGCTCATGGAGATCCCTCTCGAGCTGCGATACAAGATCTTCGAGGTCACGGCTGCCCGTCCTAATGGCCCGGATTTCGTCTTCGCTCACTGGTTCGAGAAGAAGGAGATCGCTGAGACAATTGCTGCTCAGGTCGCCGCCAATCCCACTGGACCAACCCCAGTGCCTTCGTACACCAACTTCCGGCATGAGCCTGAGTCCGAGTCCGAGTCCGAGTCCGGGGACGGGGACGAGGATAGCGAGATGGCTGACGAGGATGCCGAGCAAGACGACGAGGACCAAGAGGACGAAGGTGACAATGAGGACGACGAGCTCGAACAGGAGGATGAGAACATAGTCTTGGATAGCGGTGAAGGACAGGAGGTTGAAGTTGAGACCGAGCATGAGATTGAGGCCCTTGATGGTGGCAATGGGCAAGTGAATGAGATGGAGTCCGAGAATGAGGCCGAAAATCAACAGGTCGAACAGGAAGGCGTGGACGCCGCAGGTGAGGAGCATGTCACAGGTGAGGGGCATGTTGCAGGCGAGGAGCTTGTCGCGGGTGAGGAGCAGGCTGCAGCCGAGGAGTCAGCCGAGGAGTATGCTGCAGGTGAGGGGCATGCTGCAGGTGTAGAGCATGTTGCAGGCGAGGAAGATGGCGAAGATAGGGAGGATGACGAAAGTGACGAGGGTGGCGAGGGCGAAGAGGACAACGAGATGGTCGATGGCCATGGCAACTCGGCCACCCAACCCACCCCACGAGCTCCAGTCATCAGAGCCGCCCCAAAGTGGCGCCACATCCCCAAGTTCATGAAGATCACTCACTGCCCACCACCGATGGAGCTGCTACTGGCCTGCAAGGAGCTCAACAAGCAGGCAATGGACTGGTACTACGAGGCTGCAGTCTTGCGTATCCAGGCCACCTCCGGTAGCATGGCACACACTACCTTTTTCGAAATCGCCTTCACACAGATCGCAGATGCCGCATTCTCACCGATTGAGAATATCCGGAAGGTCGAGGTGACCTTCGTCTGGGATACGGTCTGGCTCCGTACGGCAGAAAATCACGATTTACTAGAGGCTATCTTGCCAGCTCTTCTAAACGAACGAGCCAACTTCATCGTCAAAATCCTCAAGCGTGCCCCAATGCTCAGAGAGGTGGTCATCCATTGGCACGACTCCATTCAGGATGACGGCAGCATGTCTCTAAAACTCGAAATTCTTGATGGGTTCTACTATCTCCCTGCGAACATCGACGTCAAGGAGCACTACCTTAAACCGGATGAAAAGCCATACAAAAAGAGCATCGCCGGCAAGTTCCGACTGGAGCTTCAAAGCATTACCGACCGCGGCATCGACGGTTTCTACGGATAGGGTGTCCCAAGCCACGGCAGAAATCAACTTGCGTTCTTTGTGTGAGCTGGCACTCTTCGTAGCTCCTCTATTATGGTAGGCTTCCTAGCGCTTACTGACAGCATGCGTCTTCTTTCTTCATCAAATGCTTATACTTTCACTACAAGCTCAATTCAGCGGATTTTCCCGACCCTCGCAGGCTACAGATACATGGACACGATGATTTCATAATAAGTCAATGGATCCCTGAACTGGTTGGAATTCTAAGTCTGCTTTATAAGACACATGATTATGGCTACTATTAGCGTCGGAGCTGGGGTCAATGGACGGAGTAATTAGGGCGTGTATAATGAAAAAATCATGTGCACGTTGGAATTAGAATACTTCAGAACATCATCTTACAGTGTTTCGTGTCGAGTTAACCTTTTTTTTTTGAGTGGAGTGAAATTGTTCTATGTAATTCTCTTGGGTGGGCAAGACGTATATTTCCTTCCTATCATTGAAGTCCGAACAAGGTTTCCGTAGTCGAGGTCTTTCTTATTTAGCCCTACATTCCCAGCACCAATCGTCTTGCGATCATTGATATATTGGCGCCAATGCAGACTTGTGCTTTATGAATACGGCGGACAACGTAATAAGCAATGGAAGACGAAGCGAAATGTACGAGAGGATGTTCGACACAGTGCTCAACGGTTGGCGCAGCATCGGCCCTTTAGATGTCAATGGCCAGTTCGTGCACATTTTTCTTTGTCCGATAGGATGGATGTACGACGGCGCCGTACATGAATCGTACCCGACACTCATACATATATTCTACATTCCAACGTCAACTTTCAAATCGTCAACACATTCATTCAGGCTCCTAAAGCTCTTATACAATCATTTCGCATCGCATCGCATCACCAAACAAGCCCCTTAAAAACCCCGACTCAGAAAGTCCGCTTTGTACAAAAGTTTTCTTCATCACTTCTACCTAGTTCATCCCAAAAGCACAATAATTATGCCCACCGACGCAAAACCAAACATCACACTTTACCGTGGCTGGGACACCCCAGGTCAATACGTCTGGTCTCCCTTCGTAACCAAACTCGAGTTCCGACTGCGCACCTCCTCCACGTCTTATACCCCCGCATCAGGTAGCCTATCCGCCGGCCCTAAAGGCAAAATTCCCTATGTCGAAGTCGATATTACCGATGCCTCAAAAGAGTGTCTCGCTGACTCCTCTTTAATCCTCAAAAATTTGATTGAGAAGGGCTTAGTTGAAGATGTGAATAAGGGGCTAAGTGCAAGGGAAAAAGGCGTTGATCTGGCTGTGAGGGCGTTGCTGGAGGATAAACTCTACTTTTTTCATGGGTATGAGAGGTGGATTAAGAATTATTATGTGATGCGGGATCATACGATGGGGAGTATTCCGTATCCGCTGAGGGTTGTGGTGGGCATGTTGGCATATAGGGGGAATGTGCGGAAGTTATACGACCAAGGCACAGGCCGGTTTAGCCATGCAGAGATCCGCGGGTTCGTCGAGGAGATATGGGTGGGGATCAGCGGGATGTTGGAGGAGAGCAGGATGAAAAGGAAGGGGTTGGGTGAGGACGAGTGCTATTGGGTATTAGGCGGGCAGGAGCCGACAGAGGCAGATGCTACGGTTTTTGGGTTTGTAAGTAGTGTGTTGGTGTCCAAAGCGGGGCCGGAGAGTGGGAAGTTGCTTAGAGGGAGATTCCCGATTGTGGTGGATTGGGCGGTGAGGATTCATAGAAGATGGTTTCCGGATTACGAGATGTGGGAGTAAGTGAAGGAGCGATGATGACGGTTGGTTGGTGGAGTGCAGAGGAGCATCTATTATATTTGATTTACTTTTAAGACGTAGTATGTTGATAGGGATCTTACAGCTAGCTGCATAGTGGTGCGAGCAATAGTCGGCAAGACATAAGACAGTTGTACGGTGTACACAGCGTACGGGGATAGTAGGGTGGGCAACAGGTTTCTGGTTATTGCTCTGCTCATCTATGTACGAACGCGAGCGATATTTAAGGAGGCGCGCCCGTGCGCTGGCATCACGTGATGTAACCACGTGATCCCATACCGGGTTAGACATATACTTTGCGCCGTATCGCTCCTGCGTACGGACATAATATCTATTTGTGCTAGACATTGCTCCATCTGTTACGTACTTTAGTACACAGTGGCCACTCGCGCCTAATCTGGCTTGCAATTATATATCAATTTTAATCAAATTGTCAAAAAATAAGGTACTCCAGTCCAGAAGTGTTTTCAAAGAGCAGGGTGATATTCCAAGTTCCTCCATCCCAACACAGGGCAACTACACTGCCTCATCTCGCACAACATATATAACACTACTTCGAGTCTAACTAGACTACAACCATATCTTGAAAATTAATACCACAGAACCATTTTTGCGGCGCTTCTCTATACCCAAATCGCCTCCTGCATTCGCAAAGTCTTTTTTGTCCCGAAAATCTTCTCTCCAGCCACAAAGAATTTCTCAATCATAATACGCTTCTAGAAGTGAAAGGCACACTATGCCGTCCGAGCCTTCTACATTCGACTCAATAACAACTTTAGACAAACGAGAATCAGACTGGTTCTCCAGAACGACATTGGAAAGCAAAATGATGCGCTGATCTCGACAACGATCCTTGTGAACCGTACGTCGTCTCCATTCAACCCTAACAACTCACTTCGCCCTCGTTCTTCAACTTCAACCAGCTCTTATATCACTTACATCTACGCCATGGCTTTACTAGCTCGGAGATAAGGAGAAGAAAATGGGACTGGGAACGAAGGTGTTATGGGGTGTTATGTTGGAGTGAGAGTATGACACGAAGAGGGATTGGAGAAAGGAGGATGCGGAGAGGAATAGGGTGAGGGTGGCGGGTTTTGTTAGTAAGGATGAGAAGTAAGGCAGGTGAAAGAGAAGAGTGGTGATGGGACTTATGAGCGAATTCTGAGATTTTAGAGGATGCAAGAAGCGAGAAGATGTACTACTGTACTCTCAGCCAGTCTATGGTAGAGCATTTGCACGCTGTTAACACTTTGCCGACTGGCTTGTTTATGGTGACCATGGTAGTTGTACTTCCAACTTTTTGATTCTGAAATTTTCTACTCGTGTGCTTGTTTAAATATTGCCGGATCTTCCCAAATGGTGCTATGCAAGTGTAGCAGGTTTTCAATCGACAGACACATAGGAATGCAGTATTTGACTTTTAATATCCAACACGCACGTATATTTTAAATCCCTTCAAATTGGGAGAGAAATATGTGTCGTAAGGGTGGAGAAGCTAAATAATTACCTTGTTGATATACGTCCTACTCAATCATGCGAATTTTGATCTGCTTTTTTAATTCCACAGCTACAGTCTCACACATTCGTATGGAAGAATGCTTTCGACATGGTCTAGTGTAAATACCATCATAGTCACAATCACGATGCTTCAGTATAACAGGGGTCCCGATTATTCCACTGTTGAGTCTTCAAGCCATTCGCTTCTTACCACGCAATAAAATTATTTCGATACCACTTTTGTTTCGGAGAGAAATACAACTCAAGTTCAGGTCATCAATATCGAGAATTTTGACTGGATTTTCTCCCTAGATTTATAATCGTGGCGCCTTTAGCACCTCCATAGAGATTAACTTTAGATTCTTCACTCTGGGTTTTTAATCTATGCATATTTTAGCAATATACCTTTCCACAATTGTATACTTCCATAGCTGTGATTGTACTCATTTTTACTTGTAAAGTGGAGGACTTTCGAAGCCAAAGGAAACAGTGGTGATAACCGCGATAAGGTGAAAATATACAAGCCAACCTAGTCCAGTCCGACCCTTGAACAAGAATTCCCACTATTCTTGATTCTAGCCAAGTCCCAACCGGCTCCAACCCAAAGTCTGTGGCAAAATGACATTAGATTTTAGTCCAAGGACGAACACTGTTGGTTTCACAGGGCTATTGCAATAGCAACAAAGGGGGTTCTAAGCAAAGTATTGATTCGTGTGTCTGTCTCTCTGAGGTGAGGCTCAGGAGGTTGTATCATCTCTTTGCCGCCAAGCGTCGCTAGTGTCTCATGTGATAAACACGTGATCACAACATCACCACGTGATCACCACGTTCGATATATATATTCCAACAAACACCTTAGTTCGTAAGCATTACATTTTGAGTTTCAGCAAGGGAAATCACGACGGCAGGGATATCTCTAAATTAAAAATAGAAAAGTGTTTATATACCCAAGCAAATACGAGTCACGCGTCCTTTCTCAATTAGAAACTGTAGGTGAAGTTGTGATAACGGATAGATGCTCGTAGAAGAAAGATACAGGACGCTGTAAAAGATATCAGATGGGACGCATTTAACGTGTTAATCATAGAGAACAATGACGATAGTAACGAAAACGTGAAAGTCGCACATAGAAAAAGTTCAAACCAGTTAAGCCCAATCCCTATTCGAGTACGTGCCTATTTTCGACAAAAGCCTAACACCACCAACCAATTATCAGCTATATCACAGGTTTTCATGCAAAGACAGAACATGGTGTTCTTGATTTCTCCCTTTTCTTTCTCCAAAAGGAGGCAGCCAACCACTGTGTTCAATGAAAAATGGGAAAATTGGGGTTTATACATGGAAGCGGAGGATTTAACCACGCAGTTCGGGGTTTGGAGAAGTCAAGATGTTATTGGGACAATGTAAAGAGCTGGGGAAATTGCACCAGCGTGGAAATATAGCGGTGAGAATGGAGATAATAAAGATGGTTGTATAATATTGCGCGACGCTAACTGACACAGCGCGAGTCGAATGTAAGGAACGCAGAAACATAGGAGCAAGAGAGAAAGAGGCAGAAATTAAAGGATTTAGTATAAGCATGTAGTAGACGTTGAGGTCTAGTCTTAGAATTCTAAAAGTCGGCTGGGTCTGGCCAGGTCTTGATGAGAGCTCTTGATGTTGAAGAAAAGGGAAAAGGGCACCGAGCACCCACACTTCCTGTATGCTGTCCATATACTTTCCCAACCCCCATTAAGTTTATCGTCATTTTTCGTTCTGTTTTCGCTTTTAAATTCGTATGAGATCATTCCCTGCATCGCTTAGGTCCCGAGTCCGTGAAAGCTGTCGTTCCACCTCGTTGTGCATCTCCATCTCTTTACCCATGCATTAAAAATACTCAACTCATTTCTTATCCTCACTCCCTCTTGCCGTTCCTACTCCTTCCCTTCCGCCTTCTGCCTGACCATCCAAGTCAGCAAATCGACCTTCGTCACCACGGCCGTCGCCTTAAGTTCCCCCTCCACGGTCTCCGTAACCACGGCCGCAGAATTCCACTCAAAGAACTTATTCAAATCAGCCAACTTTGTATCCCTAGTAATCTGCACAAACTCCCTCCTTCTCTTCTTCTTATTTCCTCCTTCGGCGCCATCCAAATGCAATCTCCCAAGATCAGTGACAACCTCATTCAGCTTGCGGAAATCAAACATTACATCTTCGACTTTGGACTTGGGGCCGGCTCGGCCAGAAGCGATGTAGGAGAGGAGGTTGCCGAGCGTCACAATTCCAACGAGTTTGGGCTTGCCGGAGGAAGAGTACGCGGACACGGGGAGTTGGTCAAAGCCTTTCTCGCGCATGGTCTCGATGGCTTCGGTGCAGGGGGATGTTGTGGGGACGGTGGTAACCGGCTTGAGACGTAGGGCTGAGATGGTAGCGCCGTGGAAGGCGTCAGATTTTGTGGAGTGAGAGCGTGGGCGGGTAAGGGGTGATGAAGGGGCGGGTGTATGCGGGGGCGTGGGCGGGAGGAGGTCGTTGGCGGCGAGCCAGTCATCGTCGGCGAACTAAATCAATTATTGGTATCGTGAATACAAAGGGGATGGGGAGGGTACATACCTTGCTGAGGTAGCTGCGAATACTGTCGGGGAGTATCACAACGACGATATCATCCTTGCCTAGGTTCAAATCCTTGGCCGCTCTCACCATAGCATCCATCGCAGACCCACTACTCCCTCCGCACAGAATGCCCTCCTCACTGATCAGCCTCCTCGCATACAGAAAGCTAGTCCGATCATCTGTCTTATACCACTTATCCACCTCCTTCTGGTCGAGCACCTCGGGGATGAAGTCGTATCCAATTCCCTCAACCTTATACGGCTCATTCACACGTTCCTGATTCAGGCTCTCGGGCTGGGCGAGAACACTGCCAAACGGATCCGCAGCCACGATCTTGACGTCCGCCCTGTGCTTCCTCAATCCCCTCGCAATCCCTGTGATGGTACCTCCGGTTCCCGCGCCCGCAACCAAACACGTTACCTTGCCCTCTGTCTGCGTCCAGATCTCCTCCGCAGTACCATACTCGTGCGCAAGTGGGTTATCCGGGTTCGAGTACTGGTCTAGGATATGCGCATTCGGCAGCTCCTTCTGCAGGCGCCTCGCAACACCAATATGGGACTCAGGACTATCGCTCGCAGCCGCAGTCGGCGTCCGAATGATCTCGGCGCCAAGCGCCTTCAGCACGGCAACCTTCTCGGGGCTCATCTTCTCCGGCAATGTAATAATTGTCCTGTACCCTTTAACGGCACCAACTAGTGCCAATCCGATTCCCGTGTTGCCAGATGTGGGCTCAATGAGTGTGTCGCCGGGCTTGATGCGGCCGCTACGCTCGGCTTCTTCGATCATGCGGAGCGCAATGCGGTCTTTTACTGAGCCGCCCGCGTTGAACATTTCGAGCTTTGCGTACACAGTCGCGGTGATGCCGAGAGATTGCGGGATCTTGTTTAGGCGGACGAGCGGCGTGTTGCCGATTTGTTGCGTGATGCTGTCCACGACGACCGGCGGGATCGCGGGGCGCGTGGTTGTTGACATGTTGGCGGGGAATGAGGGTGGGGTTGAGAGAAGCCTGGAGTTTTGTGTCGGGTGCTGTATTGAGATTGAGCAGACTGGAGACAAGTTGGAAGCTGCTATGGCGTGGACAGGCTATCCACCTTCTAACGTGAGGTTTTGGTGATGTCGCAATCCTCTACCCGGTCCGCGAGGTCAAAAGAAAGAATTCTTGAACCGCCGGTAAGCGGCTTTCGGCTCAGCCCTTCGCGTGGACCCTGAGATCCCCACCAAACCCAACGTATATTCTCCGCCCATGTTTCAAGATGGAAATGGTTTGCTAATGATGTGCAGGTATACACGCCCGAGCCATGAATAGTGCCTTCTCTTCGCCTTTGAAGAGCGCAGTTGGTCGGCTGTGCTGGAGCCATCTCAGCTGCCCCACGCTCCACCGCCCGCCTCCCAATCCTCCTCCCCTCTAACCCCGGAAACGGCAGAATACACAACATCCACCCCCTCTATTTGAATCACCCGCTTGCGCAATCTACGACTAGAGCCGGTACTTTTCGGTCAACTACCGACAGCAGATCATTACGCAACGAACAGTCGTACTAGATCCACATCAATCTAAACCCATACAAACACATGCATGTTTGTTGATGAAATGGCTAAGTATATAACCCGCGTGCCGGAGTCCTTCGCGGACGCAGAAACACGTAGCACTGCAGCACGCTGCGAACACCGATCGTATGCATGCATACATGCATGCACTGCGATGCAATGTGATAAAAGCATGTTTGAGAAGAAAAAGAAGGCAACAGGGCAGGGCAAGGTCAATATAAGGTTATCTATCAACGGGTTGGTTGACAGGTGAAACTGCGGCCCTGGACCAACCAAGACACTCGAAAAAGCTGTTGAAAGCGAGCGCTTAATCCTGGGGTTGTTGACAACGAACCAGTTTAAGAGACGCCACGAACGGTGATTCAAGTCCGAATGTCTCATTGTTTACACTCTAAGGGTCGTGCATGTCCACACCCAACGTCAACAACGCTATCCCAAGCAGGCCAACGACTGCCAAGGCAAAAAGCGTCATCTGCATGCCGTTCTCCATCCCTCTCGAACGACACCCTCCTGCCGACTCACCTCCAGATCATCTCGGCACATTACTGCGCCGCCCACTTTCCCCATCCAATACGAGTCATGCTGCGGCGCCGCTCTCGTTTTGCCCATACACCCTCTGGCAACTTCCGGTCCCTCGCGATAAGCCCACAGACGTTAGAATAAGCAGACCGATAAACAGCTGACAACCTCCACACAACCCCAGTCCACAGCCCCAACCGCTGTGCCCAGATCCCAGATCCCAGCTCGAGCGGGAAGGAAGCGGAGCGCACGGAATGTTTCCTAAAGCGGGTGGCTTGCTCGTTTAGCCCTACCATCACCCTCGCCCTGTCTTTGTCTGACTCGTAGCGCGCGCATGAGGATGGGACCTCGAGGATTGGAGGGAAAGGATAGGAAAAGTGGTCAGCTTATCATACCCAAGTAACCTCCCTCGCCGCCCGCCTGCACGCGGATCGGGAACGCTGTGCGATCTGTTTAGGTTCGGCCCGAGCTATTCCTTACCATTCGTGGCGCTGTCGTTGCTCTCTGTGTGGTTATCTTCTGCGGAAACGAGGCGTGAAGAGGAACACAGGATGCACTTTGCCCCAGGGCGGCATGTAAGTGCGGATGGCGCCGGGCGGGCTCACAGTCAGCATTTGCAAGAATTCCATTTTCTACCTAGGTCGAATTGTCCGTTGGCAAAGGACCAGGATGCGCTTCGGAGCCGTGGTTTTGTAGGGCTGAATTTTGAGGATCCACCTTCCTTGTGCTTACCTACCTCCTTCAGCCCTAAGGATAAATGAATAGATGCCGACAACAAATCAGGGCATTTTGCAGCGAACGAACATGAACGACTGGGCGTCGCTGGGCGATGCCTAGCACAACATATGCGCGCAAAGGGGGCCATATCTGACCTCCACACTGCGGGTTGCCTAGGATCGACCAGTGACCAGTCTCTTGGGGTGAGGAGACGAGACGATGTGGTGTAATATCCAGCGAGTAGGATGGCGGTTCACTCCATCAAGCCGCCCGCTTCCTCGACGCAAGCTCAGCCCTTCACCGGCGTCGCACTCCCTTTCCCGAACAGGTAGTTTGCTTAGTCGGCCTTGCCGAGCTTTGACAGAATTTGATAGTGGTTGATGCCTGATCGTTTGAAGGTATCGTACCCTCTGACGTCCACTGTGACATGCCCCCATTGCGCGTAAAGTCTCTGCTGGTAAATGCAGCAGGGTAGGGTATGGATTGAGTGATGTTTCTGGCATAGTACTGGATTCAACTGCTTATTCCGCTGTTAATGAAAGCAGGCGATATAGCGCCCGAGGAAACACGCTATGCTCGCTTTGCGCGGCGTTATGCATCACCGAGGACTTATGCATGTAAATGTGCTGATGGATCCGCGACAATGGCCGGCGGTGTAAATCAATATCTCTCGCATTGAGGGTTGCTGCAGCCGCGGGCAGGGTTGGCAGCACAACTCACCACAGTCCGTCGATCTCCATGCTCTCACAATTGCTCCGCGACCCACTCCCACCAGCTCTTCACGTCGGTTCCATCAGCCCCGAGGACGTTTCCTCCCTTGACCGTAACGCTCGTCCCCACCTCCTCCATCTGCCGGAACTCGAAGGAGCCATCGCCCCCCTCGCCTAGCCATTCCCTCTCTTCGTCTAGCGCCTCGTCCTCGCCGCCTAAGGCGACCCCTGAATCCTTCAGTCCCTTCGCCCTGCTCTTTCTGACCTCTGAGATGGCCTTCTCCAGTTGGATTTTGACTAGATGTGGCGGGAGTGCAGTGAAAAGATCTAGTTTATTTGCTGCAACCAGGACTGGGATCTCTTTGGGCCCCTTACTGGTCTTGGCCCCAGTGTAACGCTTCTGCAGCGCTAGCAGGACGTCATGTAGGTATTCGGCAGCCTCGTTGAGCCCCACCTCCTCGGCGACCGACGCCGCATCTACAACGAAGATTATGCCTCGGACATTGGTGGGGTTAATCAATTGCGTTGTTGCGAAGTGGCGCAGTTTTCCGTGCCCCGGCGTGTCGAGGAGAAGGAAGCGGCGCGCGCGCTCATACGAGGGATCTCCCAGCGAACGGTAGTGTGCGCTCGAGGGGACAAAGTCTTCGGGGAGGAGCGCCTCGATGGCGAGGGGAGAGGTTGAGGTGTGCGTCTGGACGACGGTTTTGCGTTCGGCCTGGCAAATATATATAGGTTAGTATGTAGACAGCTCGGGCTCTGGTGCAAAGCGGTAGGTGACACATCTTGGGTGAGGGCCGAATGGGCGCAATGGCAGGCACGTCGACGGACTTCGCGCCACATCGTCACAGGAAGGAAAAGACCCACTAGAGTCAGAAACACCGTCTTGCCCCCACCACTCGGGCCAATGAGCAGGAAGGTGGGCAGTGCAGTCGGAGCGGCCTTCCGGTAGAGGAACTGGTGCACCAGTATCGGCAGTGCGAAGGCCAGGATAAGCGTGAAGAGGATGGAAGAGAGCTTCGGGGCGAAGGCAGCCGTGAGCCAGCTGTCCTCGTCGTGCCACGCCATGGCCGAGATATCCACTGTAACAAGAAAGGGACGAGATACGCAAGTGTGGTTTGTCTTTGTCGCGGATAGATGCGCTGGCTGTGGCGGTGATTGTTTGCGATGATGATGACTATTGTTGTTCGCAGAAGGTTATTATTTGGTTTCCCGCATCGGAGGCCTTCCCGCGCCCGCTCGGGAGCTAAGAGCGACGGACAAGAGCTTCCTTCCACGTCACCCAACACCTCCAATGACTGCAATAGTTGCTTTACTAGCTCTTATGTTGAACGCCCCTATCTCCTAGGCATCGCAGTTACAAAAGGTTGAAAATGTACCCTTTGGTTGCAAAAATGCCAACGGCCCATGACTCGCGAACACCGACATCACCGCGCATTAAAACCAATGCAAAAAGAAGGGCCGCCTGTTTCAAATTCATAGAACTATCACAAGCTTTTATGGGCTATATAATCATACATTCAACGAAGCCACCATCATGAGCCGCACTTAGTCATCATCCACCTCTTCACACCGAGGTCCCTCTCTCGCACTGTCCGACAATCATCTTGATACCAAAAGGAAAACCGTGGCCCGTAACCCGTAACCCGTAACCCGCGACCTGTGACCCGTGTCCCATGACCTGTACGTGAATCATCCAGCATGACCTGGCCATCTCTGCCGAGCCCTTCGTGACAGCCAGCCGAGGTCGCGTCCAGCAGAGATGGCATAATAGGAAGGGGTACGGTATGGCCAGCCTTTTTTTTTAACCCATATGCTCCATGCGCAATGCACAGTCCGAATCCAAACCCCATTGCATACCGGTACCCCAAGAGACCTCCATGACAGTTCCAAAAAAACCAAGCACCCAACACCGTTGTCGCACTCCAAGATGCGGACGGGAACCGATATAAAAGAGACATTAAGACGATACGAGACATTGAAAGACCAAGGAAAAAAGGCAAGGGAATATGCTGCTCATGCAGGTCATAACAGTCATGGCATGGCGGGGAAAAGGGCTACGTGCAGGATTAAATATGTCGTATTTCGGGAAGTGCGTCGCTGTACCATGTACCATGATCCATGGCGACTGGATCAGGAGGAGCGGGCGAGAAGATACCGAGTGTGGAGAGGTCCTAGAGGGCTGCTTTCGTCCCGCCGTGGTGGGGGGTCGGGAGAAGCGCATTCCAAATCTGGTAGGACGCTAAACGTTTCATCGTAGCCTTTGTCTTAGAGCCGTGCGATATAGCCTCAGTCATGCGCTCGTTCCTACACCCCGCCCGTTTGATCCTTGCGCCATTGCGCTGCTATGCTGTGAGAAATGGCGTCCGTGCGTGGTTCGGCCAGTCAGCGGCTGTGATTGGTCGGGGAACAGGGAGCACCCAATACTCGAAGTAATTAAGATATAAGCGTGTTAAGATGGTAGTCGCAAAATCGAAGAGCGCTTGGCCAAGTATGCTCATGGGTGTTCGTTGTCAGCATGCAGAGCTGGTCTGCGGTCCGTCCTAGCTTGGGTGCCTTCGGTCGTCCTAGATACACACCCGAGAGACGCATTGTCAAATTGAGCCGGTCAACAGACATGACAAATGGTCGAACCAGTCCAAACTGCATCAATACCCTGCGTGGGCATGTACATCCGGATAGTACCCGCGACTAGTCTCCATTCCTTGGAATCTTCCACAGCTGCCGACCTGCCAGCCAGTTGTGATGGAAGCGGGACCTGAGAACTCTTCTTTGATCCTCCGGTCTGGGAGAGGCAGTGCTGGGCCATCGACTTTGGGCGGTAGTCCGTCGTAAATGGGTGAGGGGAAATATTGGTATCCGTCATGGGAAATCATCTTGCTGTCTTCTTCGTCAACCATATGTTGATCTCCCACAAGCCCATCTGCCGTACCGCCGCTTAAGGAACTTGCAGAGCTGACTGAGTGACTTCCCACGGGGCTTGGATCTAGAGAGTATGCAGTTCCTCTGTACATACTCCCGCCCAATGTTGTCCCTCCGCTGCCTGACAGGCCATTTCCGTAGCCACGGCCGTAGGTTGGTCCACCGTTGGAGCCGAGACCCGGATGCCCAGGTCCACCGACACCAGAACCGCCGCCACCTCGAGAGGTACCAGCGTTGTGAGGTCCTTCGTGCGAGTAATGACTCGGAGACCGACCGCGAACAACAACAGGATGAGACGAGCGGGCACCAATCTTCACCCACACGGGGCTTGAATCTCGAGGATTCTGCACGTTTGCCCATAACTCGACAATCAAACAGTAGTATTGTTGTTGAGCTCGCCTCTTTCCGTTGTTCGCCGTAGCGGATTTAAATTGAATGCGTTCAAATGCGTGCTGGTAGTTGGTATTGGTGTGGCTCGTTGGAGAGTATTGTTGATGGGAAGCGTCTGACTCCTTCTGTAGGGGTAATTGGGGCCCTGCTACTGTCGTCGACTGATGGTAATTGAGAGAATAGCCACTGTGGTCATGTTTTCCTGGCGGCGTTGGCTCTAGCAGCTCCTTCTTCATTGTAAGCTGAGGTCCTTTATCGCGTTTGGGGGTGTGTTGAATCAGTTCGATGCTCTTTCCACCCGCACCATCCACAGAAGCGGCGAGAGAAACTGCCATTGACTGGATCTGCTCCGGTCCTTTACTACCACCCTGATCGAGATAAAGTCGACCGTTGGGGATCGCAATCCAAGGACTGAGGGAGAATGATACTTGAACCGAAAAGTAGTTTCTTCGATAGCAGGTCCAGACATGGTCTGACGAGTAAAAGAAGCCTTTCTCGATCTTCGCATCAATGGTAGGGGTGACTTTCGTCCCCTCGCAAGTGATGGAGTACCAAGATTCTTGTGGATTGAAGGGTGGTGTTTCCCCGGCCCGGTCAGGCTGAGAGTAATTTAACATGGAAGCGTTGTAGACACCGGACGTGGGTAAAGGCATGGTGGGAGTCAAGACACTTCTGGGAGTTTCGGGCAGAGAGCCGTAACGCGAGATTTCGGAATGTCGAGGAGAAAGAGTGTGCGGGTGACGGTGCAAGCCTGGTGTTGATGTGGTATAATTATCCCTAGCCGACGCACCCAGAGACGGTGACACCGGATTGCCTATCCCAGCCGATGATCGTGCCGGAGGTAACATGGCCGACGACGAGTTATCAGATCTATCGTGTAGCTATTAGCTGTTATGCATGAAAAGTTGAGGTTTGAAACGCAAGAATGCGCCACAAAAGGCTACCTACATGGAGGACATTCGTGGTCGAGTTGTCGACATCTGGCCACCGTACCCGTAGGAAAAATTGGAAAGATTGTTTGTTAACTCGAGATGATTAGAATAGACACTGGTGCCTGTCGGGGCAAAAGACGAGAAGGCTAGTGACGACGAGGCGTTGGAGCTGGGGGAGGTGGAAATAGACCCTGATCCCGCGTCGGAGAGGGCTGTAATCGAATGATACCTACTGACGACGGTTAGTCAACTCAACAAAACAATGCTAGTCGGCAGGGTGATGCCAACGACAGTGATGTGTAACCGGGGGGGTGGGTGGCACGGTATAGTTGTCAATTCGGACAGGGACGATATGGCATTACCGCTAGGATTGTCGTGTGATCAATGTGTCAGACCGGCGTGCTGGTACAGCTAGGTGCGCCATGCATCCGGAACATGTGCGACGGCAGAAAAGATGAAGGACATGACGACGTGTTTGTTCGGCGGTTGTGGAAAGCAGAGCTTGGGCAGCACCAGCACCAGGCGAGGAGGCGTCGAGGCAGGCGGGATGAGGGCTGGTGGCAGGCCAGGGCCAGGCAACACAGCCCGCCATGCCATGCCGGAATGCTGGGGGACCAATGAGATGGGGTACTTACTGTGCGTCGGGACGACGGGCACTGTAACGGCTGGTGATGCTACTCGGAGGCAGAGAGTTGAGAATGCCGGACGCTGAGTGGCCTAGAGCACCGTCGCGCCTTAGCTGATCGGGAACGCCAGCTGCAAAGGAACTATGATGTGCATGAGGACCAATGTGATCGATGCATTCTTGCTCGGAAGAGAAGGGGTTGTCCGATGCCAATGGCAAAGGAGGGTGAAGCACTGCTTATCCTGCACGTCAGCCAATCAATCTGAGCCCGACGAGAGCGCTGGTGGGCACGGTGTGTGACAAAACGGACAACGTGCACCCGCCGACGAAAGAATGCCAGGCCAGAGCGCGCGTGGGACGTGGTGGCACAGTGGGCTCCGCGATCGGGTGGCAGAGGAGGCGTGTAAGAGCGCACTACACGAGCGGGTAGAGGAGTGAACGGGGGACCCACAGCGTGTTGCAATAAATAGTGAGGAGGAGGGCAGTCGCGCGGCTGCGGTGCAGGCAATATAGGAGGGATATGCGAGAGGAATGCAGAGTTTTGTGGAAGAATGCGGAGAAGGGCGCGAGTCTTATGAATGAAGGTGTGCAGTGTGCAGTGTGCAGCGCGCGTGGAGGGCCATGAATTGCGGGTTTGTGCTCCACCACGCAGGGCCAGGGTTGGGCATATGTATGTGTTTAAGGCTGACTTACCTTGATTCATTATTGCAGACATGATGCTGCGCCCGTAGAAGCCCGTAGTAGCAGCAACGCATGCGAGGATGGCAACGAACGGCAACGCAGCTCCTTCGAGGAACGCACTGCAGCGGATCTCACCCACGCCTCAGCTGCAAAATCCGGCGCACTGGGTCGTAGTCAACGGCGCCGGCAGTGGCGAGCGTTGAGCGTCGTCTTCGTCGCTGGCGGTGTACGCTGGGGCCCCAATCCAGCGAGGCCAATCCGGCGAGAGAGCAGCGTCGTCGCGGGGGCCGCTGCTGAGGGCGGCCGCTCAAAGAGGCGATGGAGGCACGTCGAGTGCCGTTGTTGGCTCGCTTCAAGGGAATCTGGGGCGGTTTAGCCGGCACAGGGGCGATCCTCGACTAGCTGCCGCTGCGAGGACCTGGCGGTCCTGGACTGCTGGCGGTCCTGGTGGCTGCCAATCCGTCAATGCTGGCGCTGCTGGGGGAGTGGAGCCCTGCCCGCAACACGCACTTTATCCAGCAGATTGGGTTTGTGATGGCTTGCTCACACCTCGCCGACGCGCAATACGATACGAGCAAGGTCGCTGGGCTGAGTCACGCGGGTCAGGACGGTGACGGGCGGCGGTGGGATCAACACTCACCTTCTGCGATGCTTCTCGAGGGCTTCGGTGCGCCTGCGGTTGATCTGACGAGGCTCGCCGCGATGTCGCGCGACGTCTCGAGCCTTATGGCTGAACGCTCGCCAACGCGAAACGCAGGCCGACAAGTGCGCTTTGCTTCCTCCCGCCGTCCCCACAGATCTCAAATCTCAAATCTGAGCGATGCGCGCGCACAGCCAGGTTCTGGTCCGCCCCCTCCCTGGTTGCTGGTCGGTTGCGACGTCGGCGGTGACCTTGACGCTCCGCTGTGACCTGTCAGTCTTTTGGCAGTTGCCGAAGGGTACATGTTGCAATCTCTACGAAACTTACAAGGCTCTGCTGCACCGCGCCCAAAGAAATAATGTGGCGCCGACCGAATGCAGACGTGGCGGTTTCGGCGACGACGCTGACTTGTCGTCAATTATCAAGCGATCTGCACCGAGGCCGGGTTCGCGGATTTGGTCCAAGGACGTTGTCTGCTCCCGTTCTCTGGCGTCGTGCCAGTCTCGGAGTGGTCGATGCAGGTCGAGTGTTGGTACAAACGGAGACTGTTATGAAACCACGGCGAGTCTCTGGAAAGGGGACAAGGTGGTCTGTCTGAAGGAGCGCGGAGGAGCCAGGCATATATGCCCTGAACCTTCAATTCCACTCGGCTTCCTGGTAACGGCACGGTTGCACGAGGCTGTCAGGGCTCGATATTCCCGTGATCTTTGTTCTCGAAGATGCTTGGGCGGGTACTAGATTTGCGAGGAGAAAATAGTGAAGCGAGATAGACAGTGCGGGATCGAGATGGGGGAGATGTACGGAAAGGGAAAGCGATGACGCAGGAACAGCGGTCGAATAGGAGTGATACTACCGAGGCCGGGTGGGAGAAGTGCGGTCAAGTACGGAGCAAACAGACAGAAACCACTATGGAATTGATACAGGAAAGGGTGGGCTTGGGGGATGCTGTCGGGTTGTTTGACTGAAAGGGGCAATGCCTACCAAGTAGGGTAGCTTGGACGCTCTCTCAGAGAAATGGATCAAGATTCAGCCCCCCCCGAGAAAACGATGCGTATTGCGAGGCTCAGACCATGGCCTTCTCCAACACCCTCCAGCACCACGGTAGCATTGGCAGCAACCACTTCCCAAAACGGCCTATCTATATCTCCGATGTCAGGGAGAGATGATTTGCCCTAGGGCCTAGGCTCGCATCCCTTCTCGGGTTGACTCTGGTCTACGCTGCGCTTTGCATTCCTTGCACCGGATGCATGGCCTCTGCCGTCCGGAGGTCCCTACGCGGTGAGGCAGCAGACACGGATTAGCTCGTATGCCAGAGCATCACAATCCCGTGCATCGACGCAGGAACATTGGCCACGACACGGCACTAGATGTGGCCGTCCTCAACACAGCAGCAGAGCCAGCGGGCCGGGACGGCGATGTTTCATCTCGACCAACCCCCTAAGAATAACCCATGCAGCGAACAGATGATCAGTCTACGCAGCCCGCCGGGAGAGGGATTGGACAGAGTGGACTGGCTTGCATGCGGCGGCCCGTCCGCACTGTATCGCGGGCGGGCCAAGAGAAGGCTGGCTTTTGAGCGCGCCACGGGCTACTGGATAGGAATGGCAACAGTGCGGGCGTCAACGACAGCGGTTGAACAGGGCGAGACGAGAGAGAGGGGAGGCAAAGAAATGGGTTGGCTCGATGGGCGAGGACGCTCCGAGCCGGCGGTGGCATGTGGCATGGCGAACGAGGTCTCGCGGAGACAGCTCGCAGCGAGGGCCAAAGCCACGCACAAGACACCCACACAATTCCCACAAGAGACGCCACCCCGGTGAGGGGAGGGAGCGGTCAGTGAATGAATGCAACCCTTCGGTCGGAGACGCGTTGGGGCCAAGCGCGGTTCGAGTTAGTCCATAAAGGCAGCACTCACTGTGATCACCGCGCCATGCTCCGGACTTCCTCTCTCCCAACACACGGCGGTCCCGGCAGTCTGGGAGCGCCCTGCGCAGAAGGCCAAAAGCAGCGCAGCAGCGGGGCCATTCGTCGAGGGTGCCGGTGGGCCCCGTGCTGTCTGCTGTCACGTCGGGCGTGCGCGAGATGAATTCTAGCAGACACAGACGGAGTGGCTCATTTTTCTCGGCCAGCTGTGGTTGAGGTGGATGTGATGCTATCGCTTGGACCATGACAACACGCAGGCACTCTCCTCACGCAGTCGTGCACGCAGGCGCTGGTGCATGCGAGAAGGCGAGGACAAGCCCTGGGGAGTCGCGATGCAGAAACTGATGGAGGCGATGATAGGCTGGGATGGCGACGGACGGCATGGGTGGGCGGGCAAGGATGGCGAGATGCGATGAGGATGAGGTGCAGCGCTCGCGGTTGTTCCTCCCCGCCCGCGAACCGCGCTAGCCCGCTTCGGGTGCTGGTTCCTTCCGCCGTGCATCCGTGCGGCAGGAGCGCCCAGCCGTCCGCCCAAACCTCCTCAATGCCATCCCCTCCTCCGCCCAGGAGCCCAGTGTCGTCAACACCATCGTCGCCTGGCTCTCTCTTGCTGTCGCCGCCACGCTCTGCCGCTACGCGGACGGGGTGGCATCTCAGTCCCAGGCCGGCTGGCGAGCGCAGGTGCCTCGCACCTTGCCACCCACGGCGCTCCCCTCGCTCGCTCCCAGCGCTCGGGGCTGACCGGCGATACTCCTGGTGCTGATGGGGAACGCAGTCAGTCTTCGCATTGCATTCCTTGCCTCCAGCTGCACGGCGTATCGAGCCGCATGGGCCAATCGTCTTCCCGCGATCGGCTCCTTACCAGCGCGTTCCACGCAGCTTGCCGAAAGGCTTGCCGCAGCATCAACATGAGACCGCCGCCCATTTCCATACCTGTCCACCGTCATCTGATGCCCTCCATGGAGAAGGTACCAACAGAGCTGCCACTCGTTTCCGAGCGCCTCATGTGCGGCCCCCCACTTCTTCCCCCCCCCTTTTCTCTCACGTTAAGCCTCGGGCACTGCCAGACCATGTCACAACTGCCATGCACAGCAGCCCGTTGGAGCGTAGATTGAGATGGTGGCTGAGCGGGTGTTCTGACGATCACGGCTTATCCTAGACGCGCCATCTCATCATCTCATCCTTCGGTCACAAGATATCCAACTAACCTACAGGGAATCCGGATTCGAGGCGCACCAGCATGCAGCCTCCCGCTCCATCCTCGTGACGCCATGTCCGCCGTCCAAGCATCTTCCAGAGTCCCGCTATCTTCTGGCGGCCTGCAGGAGCCTCGAATATGCTTCGGGAAGAGCAGGAACCGCAGAGAATGTAGCCGACAATGTCTCAGCCCACCCAAACGGGCCAAGCCTGCCGTTGATGCTGGAGAGGGCGGTTTCGTGTCCAGGTGAGCAAGCCGTTACACCGAAACTTTCGGTCGTCAGAATGAGCTGATGTGACGCCGTGGTCAGGCTCGAGAGAACGTCTACCTACAGCGGTCCGGGCCGCCAACGTTGGGAGAGAACAACTCTCTGTAGCAACCTCGAGCAGATTCAAACAACGTCTTGCAACCAAATAGTCCAGCGGTTGAAAACTGTATTCATCCTCAGCTTCTATCCCTGGCCATTAGTCTTTGTCTTGGCCAACCGATCCTCGACCGAGATCCATTCTCGCCTGGTTCTTAGGGACCGACGCCATCGAGCTTATCTTGACCCGTTCATGTGTAATGGCAAGTGACCCAACGTGACGGCCATGTCTGAGCCTGACCTGACACCGAACTATCCTAGTCTCGAGCCTTGGTACTCCTTCTCGATTCCGAGGCATGAAAGCCGACATCCTTCTTCTACCGCTCAGACCAATGCCGCGTGCAACGGCACTACTGCTAGCAAACATTGGTGGCGGTTGTCACTAGCAATTATGCTAACTGGCGTGACAACTACGGATGGTATGGAGACACAAGTTTAGCAATCTCAGGGCTGCCCTCTTGTTCTTCATGGTCTTGACGATGGGAGGTAGAAACCAAATAGTGGTTCAGATATCGTTAGGGAGCTGGATTAGCTCCAGCCCCGTCCTGCGCGCGAGCTGTTGCTTGCAACACAAGGACTCTCACAACGGATTTCGTGGAACTGTTGAACTGTCTGATCCCACACTAGATATGGTGAAGGGATCTCCAGTGCTCCAAAGTTGCAGTATTTTTCACCTTTGACTTAGCAACCTCGTTCGTTGAGTCGGCATATCCGTCATGGAACCGTGAATGCGGTATTCAACCGTCTCGTGAGGACATACGTCGGCTAGCTGCGTCGGCGCTGCGACCTCCGATTCTCCGTTGGATTGGACTCCTAATTCTTTGAGACGAAAAGTGGTATACGAATAGTGGATCAACTCACGCGGTTGAGTTGATGCTGGTTCTCGATTGCACATGTCTCCTTTTGAGTTTGTCATTCATCACAGTCTGGTGCCGCAGCGTTAACGTTGTGCGGTGCGGCTGATGGCATCGAGAAAACTAAAGCCTGTCACACCAGTCGAACCGTGGATCACACTTCAACGACAATGCAAACATCATGAGGGTTCGTAGGCTTAGATCCTTCGTTCTCTCCGCAAGGCCAACTGGACGCCAGCCTTCATTTCCGTTCTGTCAACCCCAGTCAAATCCTAATTGCAGTTTGCCTCAAAGTACTCTGTGCAAACTGCGCGGCTGCTTCTTAGGGGTTCCTCGTGAAGCATTTCCATTGTTGGTTTACACTCTATTAAGCCCGAGCAGGTGGTTTGAGACGACAGGGAGTCAAGTCTGCCTTGCGAGCGGGTGCAAATCTGCAAATATCCTTCTGGCTATGTTCTCGGCCAAGATCTGAGAACAACAAACACAATAAATGCGCTGTAGAACCGCCGACCTCTCAGATCAGCTCACGAACCACTGGCCCGTGCGAACGTTTGAGCCAACAGCAGGCAGCCTCAAACAAGCGCGGGGCGATTTTAATCTCCGCCATCTCCTGTCTTATTCGTGTGAACTAACAACCTAGCTTTGTCGTAGCTTGCGCTCGATTCAGGTCTAAATACGAAGAACGTTGTGAAGCAAGCTGCAAGGTTGTTCAATAGCACAGCTTCCTGCTTTGCGGTTTTTGGAAGGTATGTGATGGCTGTTTGTCTTCGACGTTGACTGGACGAGCTTGCTAACTCAAGCCTCCATAGCGCTTCTCCGATGAGCACACAGCACAAGCATCGTCACAAACTATACCTATCTCCAGTACTAGAGTTACAAGTCTGCAAAACATAATCTGGAAAGAATCAACCAAAAGCGCCACAATGCCGCAGCATAATGATGTCGTAATGACTTCATAGCACCAACACTCGCCCTCGAATGAATGCCTCGCTCTCCGTGAACAGAAGAAACTTCGACGGCTGATCCTCATCATCCTTCGCTTCCGTCAATCTATCTTGGGGCCAGTGCGCTCATCACGATGTCTCTGTCCATCCCGTTTGCCGTCCAATTATTTTTTGGCGCCAGCATGCTTCTAATGTTTGGCGTGACCACTACCCCTGAACGCGACACAAAATTAGTGTCAGCTGAGCACAGCATTCAGCACAAGATTAGTGCTCTAGGTGAGTTGCCGTAATCCCCCGTACCTCATGTTGGCTAAGCCATCGAGCCTGCGTGTCAAGAGAAGCTATCGGAGTGCATTGATTGATTGCTTTCACCAGTCTTACCCGTAAGCTAACTGTTGGTTCCACAGGGCTATTGCAATAGCAACAAAGGGGGTTCTAAGCAAAGTATTGATTCGTGTCTGTGTCTATCTGAGGTGAGGCTCAGGAGGTTGTATCATCCCTTTGCCGCCAAGCGTCGCTAGTGTCTCATGTGATAAACATGTGATCACGACATCACCACGTGATCACCACATCGATATATATTCCAACACTGGCAACTCTTTCTTTTGTCGTTGTCGTTGCCAGTTGCAATCAAATAAGGAAAAGAAACATGTAACGAACGGACGCTCAATTGAGCTAGAAAGTAAAGAGAACTCCCCTCCACTTTGATCGGATCAAACACGTGACTGACTAGATTGACCGTTCGAACGGTTGACCCAACCATCGATTCGGATGCGGAGCTTGTTCGTGTCGACAAGGGCTTTGAGGGCGTTGTTTGGTATAACCTTGGTAAATGCGTCGGCCGGGTTGTCGTTGCCGTTGATCCACCGGATCTCCTGGAGCTCACGTCGCTCATATGACTGTCGAAGAGCCATGATATCAATCATGAGTCGTTTCTCCTTTGTAGTGCCGAGTTTGACAAGACATTCGTAAAGGGAATACGAATCGGTGCATACAACGATCGGGATTTCGGGGATCTCCAATCGGTCCGTGATCATCTTGAGTGTCGTGCCGAGAACGATAGCGATATCAACTCCTGCTACCATCCCATAGACCTCTGAAGCAAGCACTGCTCGGGTCACTCTTTTGCTTTTGGTAGAGCTGTAGTGGATGATATTGCCAGTAATATTGAACTCGCTCTCTCCAGAGGTTTCATTTGCAATAACAATCAGATATCCTAGCTGGGAGCTCAAATCTTTGTTGTTTGCAAATGAGCCGTCGACGAACACAAATAGCTTTGCTGATTCAATCTCAATAGGCAGATACTGGAGTCCTCGGTCGAGATTTGCCATATGCCATGAAATACGTTTGTTGAGGGCCTTGATATCGTCATTGCCAGGTTCCTGGGTCTGCGCAGCGGTTGATAGATCAAAAGCAGCTTCTGGTTGACATATCGATGAGATGAACGCAGCTCGAGCACGCTGCTGTCGGTATACAGTTTGAGTATCGTGCTTCTCATCAACAAGCGCAAGCTTAGTGCCTTGGTCTTTTTGCCGGAGATACATTGTTCCGCTGTCGTCGATTGAAACGGTGCAGCCATTGAAGAACAGGGGAGTATTTGGCGTCAGCTTCTCCTTTGGCTTTGCTATCAATTTGGCCTTAACTAGCTCGTCTTCCTCAAGCTTCGAGAATTCATTGGTTGCGAGGATCAGGGTGTCGTCCGTTTGCATCCCGATAATGCCGAATGGTCTGTTTGGTGTTGCAATAAGAAGGCA
>BCHH01000009.1:2171223-2259080 GCA_001599595.1 Beverwykella pulmonaria | reverse complement strand
CGC
Source organism: Beverwykella pulmonaria (assembly GCA_001599595.1). Lineage (NCBI taxonomy): Eukaryota > Fungi > Ascomycota > Dothideomycetes > Pleosporales > Melanommataceae > Beverwykella > Beverwykella pulmonaria. The sequence continues at coordinate 2,259,077 of BCHH01000009.1, read as the reverse complement.
ACGCGAGCGCCTCCTGAGCCACTATTATGAGCTGGTCTGCAATTGATGTACCTCTGGCCTGTTTGAAGTGTACGAATTCGCCAGGGGCGAAATGACATTGATAAATGCTCTGTTGTCTCCTGTGATGACTGGAGAGGCTCTATACATTCTACTTGATCGTTTCTCTACTAACACCATGATCGTTCTTAACCAAAGGGCGACGAAGTCGGTGCTCTTCACACTCCTTTTTTACCTGAATCATGTCCAAGCAGCGTGGTACTATGACCAGGCGAGCTGTGGTGGTACGTTCAGAGCGAGAGTTCTACCAAGGGCGAGAGTAGTTATTAACGTGCAATGGGTAGATTACAGATTTCTTCTAGCGAAATCGGTGCCTGCGGCTATTGGTAAGGTGACAATATGAATAGCTAACATAAGACGTGGACTGATTGTTTTGTCTGAATGGTAGATCTAGCTCAAACAGCCTATGATGCTATTGGCAACGCTCCGGGAAATGGAGCGCCCGCAGGCACTCTCTGGCAGTTTCCAGATACTGAAACACGGGATTTGACTGGAAGAATCTTTGGTGATCTTCAAGGAGCCAAGAATGCAAACAAATTCCATCTCGTCAAGAGTACGTGTGATCCACAGCCCGAAGGACATAGTGCGTGTATTGACTTTACTTTCAGATAACCTGAACTATCTTATTCAAAATTACAACACGCAGGGTGCCAATAATGGAATAGCTCCGGCTAATTCTGCAACTGCGTTGGGCAGAGGAGACATTGTACGCATTCATGTCCTAACCATCCTCATGAATCGCTAGTCCTTCCAACTGTCGACTCCATGAACTCCAAGCCTGCTATTAGTCGTCCATAAGAGGATGTGCTAATATTCCTCACAGGTATTCTACTGTGACACATCACGCCTGATACAGAAACCGGATGGATCATACCACAACCCGAACACCGCTCAAGTCTTTGAATTTGGTTACAGTGCAACTGAATATAAGGATTGCAATACATTTCTTAAATCTGCAGGCATGACAGAATCGGCTAAGACTGATAATGCACCAGTGGCTGTACAGCTTTGCGAATGTAATTTGGAACCCCTTCCTAGCTATTGCCTAAAACTAGTGCTAATACTATCTCAAATCCAGGGTATATGAAAGCTGTAAGTGCATAGATAGTGTCTTTATCACGTCGATATCACATTAATGCCACTGCAGATATCTAATAGTTGGAAATCAAACGAAGTCATAGGCGACTACATTCCGCATCTTTACGACAAGAAGACCTCACTTAAGGAGTGGCTTCTTAGTAAGCTCCCATTCGTACACTGGACAGAAGTTGAGCTGTACAATCTATTAGATCATGCAATACTCCATGAAGTAAGTCTTTTAGGTGATACCACAACGAACTCTCTGTCATATTCAACTCATCATAGTTAACCCATACCATTCCTACAAGCCAAAGTTCTGATGTTCAAACTGCTTATCGATCGACTAATGACGCCATTGGATATTACTGGAAGAACATCTACGGTGGAAGAGACCAAATAATAGCTCAATACAATGCAGGTGAGTTGGAACTGGCTAAACTTTGAGTTATATTATCTAACTGTTGTTGTAGATTCATACGCATATTTTGGTTTAGGTACAGTCTAGTCCAAAACACTTGTCCTTGGAAGCACCGCTGACTTAGCCTTCAGGTGCTAAATTTCTAAAGGACGCGGGTGGAAAAATTAACAAGGACGGAGAAGTAGAAAGGATCACAAATTACGTATGGCCAGGGACCACCCCGGTAAACCCTGAGAATGTCGATGCCAGCTGGACTCTCACAGCCACTAAACGTGACATCACAGAGCATGCTGATTGGGAGGAGATACAACCAAAGCAATTTCATACTGTCATCAGGAAAGAACGAGACCAGTCGAACAAGCCCTGGTATCCTATCTACCCTCGCCAGATTGAAAGCTTTCTTGTCTCGGGCACAACAGGCGGGGGAGTTGGTACAGGAACAATCGGGACCTCTAGTGGAACAGCCGTATCAGGTATTTCGAGCACAGTCCGCCCCTCGACAAATACTTCAGTTTCTGCCCAGCCGTCCAATAGCGGCTTATCAACGGCCACAGGCACAGGTTCGGTCTCTTCTCTCGGATCCTCATCTACAAGCACCGTCGACCTTTCTACGGCGACTACTGAAACTTTCAATGGCATCACGTCCACGGTATTAGCTAGTCTGACGAACTCCAGCATTCAAATGAAATCTACGACCATACAGACTGGATCAATTTTGGCTCCGATCACAACCCCACTGTCAAACAGTGACACGACTCCTACGTCATCTGGATCTAACAGCGATGGGATAACATCTACCGACACTGGCGGTAGCCTACCCCCAACCCCAATCCTACCGTCTGTGGCCTTGACTACATCTTCGAGCATAGACCTTGCTGCATTGTTGTCATCTTTCTGGGCGCAGACACCAACCGCTGCTCCGGCAGCAAGTTGGTTATTCTGCGATGCACTAGACATAAATTGCCCTGTTGGCACACTATCCTTGGAAAGTCTAGTCACTCACACGGAGATATACATTCCGCCTATTGAAGATGGAATCTTCCCCACTATTAAAGTCAAACATCCCGAGCACGAAGATGATGATGGAGTTCCCGAGATACCCTTTGTAAAGATTGATTTGCCAAAAAACAAATGCGATCCTCTGCCGAAGCCAAAACCCTACGGGCTCCTTGGAGCGGTTGTGAATGTCGCAAGCAAGGCTTTAGACACCGTTCTCGATGAAGCCTGTCACCTGGAAGTTCCCGTCATAAAGGGTAAACTGCCTAAATGGCTTAAATTCCCATCTTTTCCGCCAATAGACGGCTTCCCTCCAGTTGGCGACCCTCCAGGAGAGACACAGCAACCTGATCCTACACAAGATCCGACGGGGTCCGTAAGCACTTCAGAGCCATCAGCATCGTCTTCGTTTTCGTCTTCATCCAGCTCCTGCAGTGCTAGTGCTATACCGGCATGTACAACTACCTTCTTTATAGATAGAAGTTCGACACAATCATTTACGACATCCTGTACTACCATTAGCGCCTGTTCTCAAACTGCAGAGAACACAGCAACGGCGGTGACTTGCTCAGCAACAGTCTTACCACAGTGCATCGGAACCAACATTGTTTCAGGAACGGTTACCCAGAGCTATGCCACTTCATGCTCCACTATTACCGCCTGCTCTGGCACTGGTATGACATCTGTCACAGATATTACTCAAGTCGCAGTTGAAACGCGTTGGCCACTTCCACTTCCAGACTCTAATTGGGTTGATGAAGTGGGCTGTGCGCTGTCCGTGTTACAGTCAGACACTGATGACTTTGATGCTGCCATGGACGCCTGCTTTTCCGTTACCGGGTCGCCAGCAACGACTATTTCTGCTTCTCTCACGTCGGCACCAACCGAAACTAGCCTTTCCAACTCGAATTCATTCATGACTACACCTATTTCTGATACCGGCTCTACTTTTGCACCAACAGACGCTACTTCTCTTGATTCTTCGACATTGCCATCAACAACAACGGAAGAGCCTCCCTCCGAAACAGTCACTCTAGCACCTGATACCACCATCACAACAGCAGATCCGCAAATCTCTACTACGGCAGTTTCATCACCGCAGCCGTCATCTGCAATTTTATGCGAAAACAACGCCAACCAGTGGTGGGTCAGTGCAGACATCATGGAAAAAGGGATAAACAGCTTCTGTGACGAAGTTTCCAAGGCAACAGTCTGGGATGATGGCATAGGGCGATTTGGCCACAAGAGAATTGAGCGCGTGTACAACAATGACACATACGACCAGGTTGTCCTTTTGGTTTCGAGTACCACAGATGCTACCGACAATATGAATATTCAAACAATAAAAGACGATTGCGGGTCCAAAATGACAAGGGTATTTAAGGAATGCCCTGCCGGCCAGAATATTCCTGGGATCGACTGGAGACACGGTGGCAAAAACGTCGACGGGGAATTGTACTGGGTTATTGTTACTGACAAGTCTAAATATAGACCCGGCACTTGCACCTTCAAGGCCACTGAGAAAACGCTGTCAACCGAATCTGGGGGGCAATGGTGGACACAGACTTCGATTAAGGATGCGGGAGGCGAAATCGTTACGCCAGAGGGTGGATACCAGCAGATAATTCCCTATGCCACTGACCCAAACAAAGTGCCAGGCTTATATGAGGAGTTAGAAATAAGAGGAGAAGATACTGTGCTCCATTTCAGTTTAGGCAACTATCAGTTCGCATCCAATGTCATCGCCCAAAAAAGCGATGACGTACCCCGATGTGAGCAGGGGAATTGGGTTGACACCGACGGTGCGATGCTTCGAGACACGAACTGCTGGGTATATTGTTAGTTATTTAGTAAATTTACTACCGATAGTGAAAAATCTATGATTATGTTCCTTGATAGAAAAAAAACATGAGCATCGAGAAAATTCAGACACAAGCTCCAGGCTCGGGGGAGGCCTCCCAAGGTTCCCAGAGACCTGTACACACAAACAATGCCACACACAGCAACTCCAGTCGCGCTGGGGGAGCTGGGGGTGGCGAATAGAAGAAGCCCTAAGCGGCAGATTTGACCCACGTCTTAGTCTGCATGCAAAAGTACTGACATCCCTTGCATAATCCACATTCGAGGCGGAAATCCGTAGATGAAAAGAAAAGTGTGCGAGTTTGCTTGGATTGAAGCATCCTACGAAGAATCTTACGTGCTGGCCGAGGCTCGGAATTCTTTTGTAGTCAATATATGTGCGATCGAACAGGCATTGTGCTGCTTATGGATCAAGTCAAAATAAAAGGGAGTCATGTCCGGATACCCTGCTCGTTCTACATAAAGACAACGATGAAAGCAAGTTGCTTCCCTCGCACTGAAAGTAGGTGATAAAGGAAACGTATTCGCGGATACCCGGGTCTCAAACTAGTTTTGAAGTGGGTCCTGTGCTGTCCGATAAGTGCCGATTTTAAGAACAAATTCATAGAACCTAGTCGTGAAGAACATATACGAACGCAAATTATTCGATATGCAAGCCTGATATTTCGTGTTGATACTAAAGCCCACACTACGGCGGTAGAATCGCCGAGGTCATCAACCATATGCACCAAAATTTAGCGCTCCGATTACAAAAAGGGACTTCTCATACCAGCCACAGAGCCATAGAACATTTTCAAGTGAAAGTCTGGTCCTCATGCGACTAGGGAATGGTGACGAGGGGCCGATAATATAGCCTGAAGAGGATAGTATCGTCACGTGGGAATTTAGGGCGATAGGGAGAAAAAATCGATGTGCTTCTCCAGCGGAAAAAGCGGTGATATTGACTGCGAAATTTGATTGCACGGTGCATCATAGGAACGTGGAAGGCGAAGGTGTTTGATACAGGTCCGTCCTGGGCATCATTATTATCAATATTTCAACATTAATTTATGCAAGGCTTCTGTGTTAGTAACACTATGCATAACTTGAATGTGAAGGACGGTACTTTCGATGTCTAGCATCCTATTGGGACAAATAAATGTCTTCCTTTCATTCATGAAAATATATACAGTGGCTCGAAGTCACCTCCGGGTTTTGGAGTTGCTTGTGGGTTGGCAAGGCCCTATACCTCCGTGGAACTCCGTTTTTACTCCCCTAGCCTTCTTGTCAAATGCCCCACTATTCGCTATCATTTCAATCTTGCAGTAGAATACTTTTTGGATCCTTTCCATTCACCCACACATACTCCACGCATCGTGGATCGGTCTTTCCTTTCCCGAGTGTAACGGCCATAAGATTGACTTCCAGCCATGTGGGCCTCATTCCCATTTTCTCAAGGCGCTCCCACCACACTCTGAACTTTGCAAAATTTGTCTTTTCATCATTAGATAGATGTAACTCAATCATAACCTGCCCAATCGGTATCACTGCTTGATTCGACTGATTGAGGCTATCCATGAACGCATCTAGCGCCTCATACTCCGCCCCCTCGATGTCGATCTTCAGGATGTCGATATACGTGTGGTTGTTGTAAGCCATAAGCGTACTCAGAGTAAAGAAGGGGGGCGATTTATTTGGCTCGTCTTTTGAGCCAAGTCCGACCTTTCCAAACTTCGTCCTCGAGCGATGGGATGAGGGGATCTGGGGCCCGAACGCATCCACTGAGAAGTCGAATCCAAGGATTTGTGCGGACGGGATCCGTTCGAGCATCTCTGCTTCGAAAGACGATTCTCCATTGATACCGAAGCTGTAGATGATTGTTGACTCCGCGGCGATCTTAGCGTCCAGCTCCTGGCTTATGCCCGGTATGATTGTTACTGCTGGCTTCGCCTCGTATAGAGACATTCCGCAAACCCATTTTCCGCCATCGCCGAGCCGACCAACGCGCTGGATATCATGCGGGCATGTGTATGTAGCTGGGTAGAAATCCCAAAGAGTGTACGGGTATCTTCCGAAATCGTCAAGCGTTTGGGCGGGAAAAAAAGGAATTTGTGGGTTGGAGGGGTGAGACGAGGCCATTTGGTGGCGCAGCTTCACACTGGTTTCCCAGGCCGCTTCAGAGCGAGCCATGCGTTGGCGCGCATTGAGTGGCTTTGCAGGTGCTCGGGAGGCGCTTGGTCTAGCGTCGATATATGGGACTGGTAGGAGAAAGATATTTCTGGATAGTATTGCCATGAAGAATACTGCTGCTAGTACGAAGCCCAGCGTACGGCCTATTTATGGATCGAATTAGTGACCGCTGGACAGAGGCATAGAGGAAGTATGTACCTTGAAGCATCCGAGTAATCATTGTTACAATCTTGTGAGCAGTGATTAAGCCTGTCGAACGTGGAGTGTTGAAATAATTATCTTCAGGAAACGACACTATGTGCAGGAATGAAATCGAGTGTTGTAAATGTGATGGAAGTTACGGTAAGAAACAAGGCATACAAAATAGAAGATCAGAAATGGGAACGTCAGTACTTAACGAAAGATATTCGCCCTTTGTCGTGTATCTCAAGCACTCTCTCTTCCATGACTGCGATATAACAGGAGACATAGCGGCAGGTGGAACAGCTGCCATGCAATGCCCCAGATTTGTGAAACGACGCAAGTTCGGGCGAGGTACACTTAGATATCTTGGCAGTGAACACTGGAGTACGATAAAGCGTTATTCCGCGCCTGAGGATGATCACTCCAAGCGTTGTTCCGCGCCTGAGGATGATCATTCAAGCTAGTGTCAGGTGTAAAGTGCAAGGCGGGAAGCGGAAGACATTGTTGGGTGGGGCGGGTTTCCAGTAACACGCTAGTGACTTAGTCATCGGGCCGATCCCAACGTCAACTGCATCGCGATGATCTATTCTCCACTTATATCGATACACTTGTAGTGCCAGAGCTTGCCGGGCTCCGCATGCCACCCAAAATGGGGCATTTCTTTAGTAACTTGGCCATGCGTGGGGGACAAACCAAATAGAATATCCTCAACGCACTCCCCAAAAACGAACAGCACTCCATACAAGACACAATTATGGATCTTTACCAAAGTACCTTGGTCGTGTTTCTAGTTCTCAATGCCTTCTTCCTTTATAAGTCCTATCGAAAGAGCTGCGCCTTTTCAGGGGAATTCGAAGAGCGGATCGAAGATGGTTCGCAACTAGAGGACAGGCACACATTACAGCAGTTTAAATGGCGGTTCTTGCCCGTTTATCTACTAGTGAATGGCTCAGATTGGCTTCATGTATGCTTATACTTCACTCTTTTCACCTCACGAGCCAATGCTAACAAGTCTGTAGGGACCATATATCTATCCTATCTACAAAGGTACGTCATTCCTGTGATTTCTTGCGACTGGGCCCTGTTTGGAGCTGATTGAACAAAAGATGAAAAAGGGCTCCCCGAGGAGGTTGTCGCTGCACTCTTTCTCATTGGCTTTCTCGCAGGCGGAATTTCTGCTTCATTCACTGGTGCGCTAGCAGACCGTTACGGCCGACGTTCAGCATGCCTATCTTTTTGCGTCCTATATTCACTCTCATCCTTGACGCTCATGGCTGACAACATTATCATTCTTTTCCTCGGGCGAATCCTCGGTGGTGTAAGCGCAACTTTACTTTACAGTGTCTTCGAAAGTTGGATGGTTACGGAATTCAACCGCATTCTCCCAGATGAGCCGGCTTCTACAATGAGTGGTATTTTCAGTACTATGACGACGCTTAACTCAGTGGTCGCTATTACGGCAGGTGTACTCGCAGAATGGGTTGTGCGCATGACTGGCACAGCGAAAGCTCCTTTTTTGACTTCACTCGTTTTTCTAGCATTGGCTTTTTTCGCCATATCCAGGAATTGGGTAAGTGGCTAGTTATTACGCCCAGTAACGAAATTGACATAGAAATAGAGCGAGAACTATGGCTGGCACAAGGGTAGCACTGAGTCAGGCGACACCAACCCTCTACTAGAGGACAAAACCGAAACTTCGCCCACTAGTGGAAAGTTGACTCCAAAATTTGCTCTGAGACTAGCCTTGGAAGGTAGTGTTTCGGCCACCTGGGGAAGAAAATAGTTTGCTAACTAGCCTTGCAACAGACAAACGGATATTGGTGCTCGGTCTAACTTCATGTTTCTTCGAAGGATCGCTTTTTCTTTTCATCTTCTTCAAATTCCCCGCACTGAAGCTATCTCACAAGCTGGCAGGCTCCACAGGAGGTATGCTAGTACCACTTTCTACTGATTGTGAAATTCCGCGGTTGAGAAGGGCCTTATTGGTTGACGATTTATATTTCAGAACTCTCCTTTGGACTCATCTTCGCAACACTCATGTGCTCGATGATGCTTGGCTCTGTGTTCCACAACCATCTCAACCATTCTCAGTTTCCCATAGCCACCAATCGACTTCTCGTGTACACGCTAATAATCGCCGCTATGTGCTTCTTCATTCCCGTCTACATTCGCGCAGAATATGTCACCCTCTGGTGTTTCTGTCTTTTCGAAGCATGTTGTGGTGTTTACTTTCCCTTGATGGCGTATATCAGGGGGCAGATTATAGAGGACGGAGCTAGGGCGAGTGTTTACGGTATGTTAAGAATACCACTCAACATCTTCGTTGTGGTGGCATTGAGTAGAACGAAAGAAGGTACGTGAACTACAACTTAGAACTTATCAAAGACTTCATTAACATTGTAGAAGGTGAGCAGCACCGAGATATGGTCTTCATGACGTGCAGTGGGCTCTTGTTGGCTGCTGCAGTTGTTGTTTACAGAACACTCAAATAGGTCGGTGATCTTCCATGAATGCAGGCGAGTGCAGCATCAATGATGTGAAAGGGGTGGGGGCGCATCTGATTTAGAATAGAAGGCCTTTGATATCAAATACCTATGCCTATGCATGTCGAGAAACTCAATTGAAAGCATAGTCAGATCGAGTGAAGTCTAGCATATCATTCAATATGTACTGTAAATTACTGTTCTTAGTTGCTTGTTGTTCATTGACAACAATATTTCGACAATAGAATTAGTAGCTATTGAAGTGAGTATGTCTCAGCAACCCCGGTAGCTTTTGTGAGCCACCAACTGTGACGTCGAATTTCAATCGAGCTGCATTAGGAATTCAACAGCTAATTAAGACATGATCCTGACCGTTTGACCATCAGCTTTGAGGAGGCTCAATCCCGCATTCGTGAAGATATAGCCTTGGATATGGAACGCGAACTGGAGACTAGGTTTCATAATGCTTCTAGTGGCTTAGCGCCGATCCAACACCTAATGTTTCACCATGCTTTCCAAATTCATCAACAGCAGAAGACTTGTAGTTTCGTCATAGATGCCTCACCTTCCCTCACTTTTGTGGATCTTGTCTAAATAGAAAGGCCGTGCTGCTATGCTGTTAGGATGGTGGTTGTGGAGGCTGCAACTGTGAATGTTTCTTCGCTGGGGTCCGCCGACGCATACAACGCTTTGAAAATGCTCTGTAGAGATACATTTGTAAGTTCCTCTTTGACCTCGCAGCTAATTAACTTATGGCTTGGAAAGACAAGTAAATCTGCAGGTCCGCATCTAGCCGCACGCCCGATCTTCAGTTTTACAGAGTTGAAATGCTTATTGACTACACGCGTACTTAGCGTCAAGATCTAGTTACCTGCTTGCTTACTCTACAGCTGCGAATACAGTGTTTTCGAATAAATTTTCTCTATGAGGATGACGTTCACACAAGAACAGCTCTAGGGAAAGTTCGCTCTAAATGCTAAGCCGAAAGAGATACACTAAATCCTGACTTGGTTAGCGTTTCTCCTCTTCCACCAATCCTAGGAAGGTAAAATCATCTATTGTAGGCATCCGAAGCTAGCTTCCACGTACTGGCGGTTGTTGCGGATCCAAATCTCACGAGGCTTTCAGCGTCTTCCTAGTAAGTGCTTGAACATAATCGCATCTTCCATACCTCTTCATAGCGCCATCACGCTCCTCTTACTTCTCTTTGATAAGGTTCGACGCCCAGCGAGCGCCTGATGAGGGGTGTATTGCGAAGTATGTGCTAATGGCTATACAATCCTATCGTCCAGCTTCCTAACAAAATCTTGTGACCTTCAATTTTGAACTTCAGATACTACACAAACAATGGTGGATACCAACGACGTCAATATCCATGGTCGTCTCCCGGCATGGCCCGACGCAGGCTTTATAAAAATAACTTACACTTCCCCAGTTTCCAAGATCTTTCATATTCTGCGTCACCGACGGAGGACACGGGTTGAGTGAAGCATATGCAATCGCAAGTAATAAAGATAGAGCAAGTCACGTCTTGCCGCGCCGTTCCGTCAAGGAGATCGAGAAAGTGAGGTCCGAAGTCAGCGAAATAATCGTCAATACAATAAAATTCTTCATAAAATGCGACGATACGAAGGCAAAATATGTACGATACCGCAAACCGCAATCAAATTAGATGCGAACGGCAAACTAGATGTGTTGGTGAACAACTCCGCCTTCCTCAATGATGCAGCAGACTGGAAGCCCATCACGGAAGGAGAACCTGAGGACTTCCGGAGAACCTTCAATGTCGATGTCTTCGCGTGTACCTTGCTACGCGAGCGCTTCTACGGTTTGCTGTTAAGCACCAAGGATGGTGTTGAAGGCCGTCGTGGGAATTACGAGCATGTTGTCGCATTTTGCAAGCCTCTCCATCAGTTATGGGATGAATAAACTGGCCTTGAACAGTTTCATGAAATTATTTGATAAGGAGTACAAAGAGCAAGGATTAGTGGCTGATGTATTGCATCTAGTGGGCATGCCGAAGAAGATGAGTACGTCGGATGGCGTGTAGAAGGAGTTGCAAGACATATGAGTAAATTTTGCTCAAACTCAAGCGTCTGATAAGTTGAAGTTCGTGATGATGATTTGACTTGGATCGGAATTGCGTTTGAACATAATCTTGAACGGATTTATGGAGTGATGATTGAGATGATACAGCAAATGTATATCAACACTTGATCTCTCCGGGCATCGCGGTATATCATTCCGGTTCGTACATCATATTTATGTGGCTATCGCTTGTATTTTCGCGCATCGCCTCGTTCTCGCGGGCATCGCCATATCTCTTTCCGGGAAGACGGTTTTGGCCTGCCGAGCTAGTTCTCCTCCGATTATTGGCGATGAGGGGTTAAAAATCAAGGTCAAGGTGTCTCAGTCAAGCGGGCCAATATATACCGAGATTAAACTCGTTTTCTAGAATATCTCTCCGAATTGTGGATCGTCAGGGATTCTCCACACTCTAAGAGAGATCATTTGGATACACTAAACGACGATTAGCCGATGAGCCCCACCAATCACATTCGGGGCCAAACTCAAGTGAGACTCAAAGTAGAAGGCTAGGATTATACAGGCATGTATATTGACATGATTTTGTGTCATATATAGAGACCTTTCGCCGTACCTTGGTCGTGAGGATGCAGAATGTCCATCAATCAAATCCAGGTATTGAGAATGAGACCGAGGTGGCACCGAGAGATGTACCCGGGCGACATTCTATGATATATTAGCTGTCCGTGAAATAACTGGAATGGCAGATCCTTAAATACTATGACTGCGTGCTGTCGCATTCAGCTGAGAGAATAGACTTACTTCTCTTTCCACAATGCGCCTACTACTGTCACTCTTGTGCGTCACTGCACTTCCAATCCTTATTTCCGCGTTCCCGAACGTCCCTTTCAAGACATCGAAACGATGGGTTGTCGACTCCACGGGAGCCAATTTTACTTACGTGGGTGTAAATTGGCCGGGAGCTGCAGATGTTATGATTCCGGAAGGATTACAGTATCAATCCATCGCGTCCATTGTCTCCAAAATCAAAAGCTTGAAGATGAACTCTGTCCGCCTTACCTTCGCGATCGAGATGATTGATGACATCAAGGACAATGGAGGGGATGTTACCATCCAGAAGGCATTTACCAAGGCGCTTGGAACCAAAGGAGACGCCGTTTACCAGCAAGTGATTAAGAACAACCCGCAATTCAATTCTACGACGACAAGACTCCAGGTGAGTTGTCTAGACCAATGTGCCTGTTGTAAACCACTAAGCAGAATGTTATAGGTGTTCGACGCAGTGGCGGCAGAACTTTCGAAACAGGACATTTACGTTCACCTTGATAACCATATGTCAAAAGGTGCTTGGTGTTGCTCCACGAATGATGGAAACGCGTGGTTTGGAGATACTTACTTCAACGCCGATAAGTGGAAGCGGGGATTGCAGTTCATGGCGGAACATGTAAGTGATCCGAAATACTGCTCGATGTCTGGCTAACATACACGATTCCAGAGCAAGGGCTGGTCCAGCATGGTCTCCATTGGTCTTCGCAACGAATTCCGCAAGCCTGACAAAGCCGGCTCCTCACTAGCATACAACTGGCAGACCTGGTACACACAAGTGGTAGCAGCAGCGGATCTCGTTAACACCGCCAACCCAAACATTCTAATTTTCCTCTCTGGCCTCGACTTCGACACAACGCTCTCCCCAATCCCAGGAGCGGGAGACCTCGGCGGCGGAAAAAAATTCCAGAAGAGCAACTTCAAGTACGCAGACAAACTAGTACTGGAACTACACAATTACCAGAACTCTGCGACAAGCTGCGATAGCATGAAGAGTGGACTGAACAATAACGGATTCAAGGCCCAAGATGCTTCGGCCGTTAACCAGATGCCGGTGATTTTGACTGAATTCGGTTATTCGCAGACAGACACGTCGTTCAGCGGAGTGTACGCGTCGTGCTTGCGAAAGATTATTCCTGAGTGGAATGCTGGATGGATGATCTGGGTGCTGTCTGGGAGTTACTATATTCGTTCCGGGACGCAAGACTACGAAGAGTCATGGGGACTTCTAAACCACCAGTGGTCGGACTGGAGGAGCACGAATGCGATCAACGGGTTGAAGCAGATGATTGACGCGTCCTTGAAGTAGATTAAGCGGCATAAAAAGAATGAAAGAACACAATGACACGCGTTCATGGGCTGGTGTCCAAATTAATGTGCTCGAAGAATAATATCGGCACTCCCAGCACTTGTGAATAGAATGTGGGCTTAAGAAACCTCCACAAAGACGAGCGTATACCTACCACTGCAGTAAAAAACAATAGGCTCCAATGATAACTTGATGGGTTTTTGTTGTCTGTGAGGTATACGAGAGGTGGTAGGTGAAAAAGATAAGCTCAATGAAGAATATCATGATTCCAGCTGCACTCGTTCTCCATCTCTATCCTCCCCCGTGCCTTATCCTTTGCGCGAATTTCTATCACACAGTCTCACAAGTCTACCAAAACCGCGTTCCTCTGTAGTGACTAGCAAGATATTGCAATACAGCACGTCCGTGTTAATGAACTCCGTCCTGCCATCCCGATGATGTTGTCCCCAACAAACAATCCGATATAGCAATCGCTCTGCTGTAACACCGACTCTCCGATTTCACGCTATTGTCGACACTGGCGCATGAGACACTTCTTGTGGCTTGACGCTACAATGAAATCTAGGCTCCGTTCTCGTGGTTGGGGTATCCCCGTTGTGCTACCCGCATTTAGGCATGTCATGATTGTGATGGACGCGCCCCCGAAGCTAGAATCGACGCTTTGTAGCGGAAGCATGATCGATGCCGTTGTGAAACCCCCTGTCCCGGATTATGGGGAACCGAAAGACGCCCATGCACCGTTTAGGTTTGCGGGGTTGCGATGTGGCGCAGTGAGGTGTGGGGCTGTTTGAGTCAGAGTTGGAGCTGCATCCTCACATGCCGATGCTTGGGTGCTGCGGTGATTTTGATACCCATCTCTCAGCTTCATATTGACTTGAAAGTTCATCAATTATCGTGTTCGCCTTCCCAATTCCTCATTGCCACTTGAACATCATCTTAAGCTTCGAGATAATCCCAAAATGTCAAACAATATCATCGTCAAAACTGTTGCTGGAACTTGCATCACCTTTTCTTTCATTCTCGTTGGTATGCGCTTCAGAATTTCCCGTGAATAGTTCCCCAATTGAATTCTCCTAGGCAATGCCATAACTCAATCTTTTATGACGGTGCCAGCGCTCCTAGTCGACTTCCCACCACCAGGCTCGCCTCGACACGCCGACCGCGCGCGCCTCCTAGGCCGCCAATGGCCCTTGTGCTGGACAGTTGGGAACCAATTCTTCCGCCCAATCTCCTCACTCGGCTTCCTAGGATACGCCTATGCCGGATATGCCGTATATAACGAAGGCATCCAAGCTCGCAGCGACTGGAAGATGTTTGCCATCTCAGCAGCCATGCACTTGACTACCATTGTGCATTCGGCCGTTAACATGCAACCGCTGAATGATAAGCTAGAGGCCCTTGCTGAAAGAGTCAATGGGAAGGAGCTGGGCGAGGCGGAACCGATTGCAAGGAAGTGGGCGAGCTGGAATAGGCTGCGATTGATTACTCCCCTTATCGCGGGGAGCTTGGCTCTTTGGCAGAGTGTGATTTGAGAGAGCATTGAGACTTGAAGACTTTTATGGTGACTGAAGTTGCTGCGTATCGTAGACTAATAGTCAACAACACGTAACATTAGCTCCTTTAAAATTTGTACGGCATTGATTAATTGATATCACATCCACAACTTTGTCTACAGGCTCATTATGAAAACTTCAAGCTAGCGTCCACTATTTCAACACCACGTAACCTGATACCTAATACTTCTTGCTGAAAGAACTACGCTCCTTCAACCACCTCTCAAAATCACACAAATCTTTCTCTTCTCTCCTCAACTTTCCTACATCAACCCCATACCCTTCAGTCGCGAACCAAGTAATCATGATCTTCAGCTCCGTGACTGCCCACATCAACCCCGAACCAAAGATGCTATAGGTGACGGGCGCCGGATACCCCGTCACACGCTCAAAGCAACCACTCATCTCCTCAAATGTCAATTCATCTCCAGCAAGACCCTCAGCTCTCGCATTCCACTCTTGCGGCTCGTGGAACGCCTTGGCAGCAAAGAGACCAATGTCTTGAGCCGAGATCCACTGCATATGCTTCCCTTGTAAAGCATCTCGAAGCGCAGTGAGGAAGACCTTCGTCTTCATCCCAGGAGCGAGATTGTCCATGAAAGCTACAGGTCTCAAGATAGTCCAGCCCATCTTCTCCCCCTTAGTTCCCGCCTTCTCGAGCAAATGTTTCTCGATCTGTAACTTGGACTGGAAATGCGGGATTGGGGTCTCATTGTTGGGGCTCTTCGCGTTGCCGCCGCGGTCAACTGACGAGTAGACAAAATGCGAGACGCCGTGATTGATCGACTCGTTGATCAACGTTTTGCCCTGGACGACTTCCGTTTCGACAGTGATGCCGGGACCCACAGATGCCTGGACAGAGTACACGCCCCAGATCTTCTCGTCTTCGGATGCGTCTTTGAGGACGGCTTTCGCATTGTCGAAGAGTGCAGGAACATCGTTGAGGTCGCCCTGAACGACCTTGACGTTGGGATGGCGCTGGGTGATCTTCAGTGCCGAGGGAGACGTCGCATCGCGTGTCACGGCCAGGAGGGTGTATTGGGAACTCGAAGGATGAGCTGCTAGCTGGCTGAGGACGGCGCCGCCTTGTTTGCCAGTCGCGCCTGTGATGAGGATTGCTTTGGTGGACGTCATATTGCGGTTAATGTCCTTGAGGTGAGAGTGACGGAGAGTTTTCTCACAATAACTGTATGCGAGAGATATTCCTGATGTCAGGAGAATAATGCTGGTGTGGGTGGCAAATCACGAAGGATATCGGTTTATGGCGCCTACCTTTTTGACAAAGGCTCATATCGGCATCCCGACTTCGGGTCTCCCATCAGCCACAAATCTTAGGGCGACTTTATAAGCTCAACATCTATAGACTGTCATTTATCCATCCGGTCCACACGATACATTACCTGGCGTGAGCTAACTACTTTAGTGACAGATAATACTCAAGTAAACCTTAAAGGCACGATCGCGGCGGGAACAGAGACCGACATTGCGTTTAGATGATAAATAAAATAACAAGGAAGCTGAAAATTGGTAAATAGTAACACGCGATGAGAACTGTCATGCATTAGAACCTCTAAGGACGAGTTTGGTGTTATCAATCATTCATAACGAAAAGGGTTAAACGACAAGCACCCGCAAGCACTCAACAAGTTCATTACCGATTCCGGACGACACAGCAGGCCGTAATAATATTCTGGAAGACGAGGATACATTTTATACAGCGCGAGTTGACGCCTCCAGGGAATCAACTTCATGAATGAAGCCTATTTTCATTTTTGAACTAGAGAGATATAGTTTTTGATCATGATAGAATATCTGAATGATCGAACTTAAACTCAAAGAGGTGCTTCTGAAAATGATAATACCACCGCATCGAATAACCCGCGTCTTACAAATCTGCCTAAATCTCCAGCACACCCTCTAGCCTTCTCTTCAGCTCCTCCGCCCTCGCACTATTGACAAACTCCCCAACCTCCAACACCCTTGACCCTTCCTCATCCATCCTAACAAAAAGCACACAATCCGTCCACCACTCCTCAATCCCACTCTCTATCAAAATCTTTCCTTTCTCGCTCTCCCTATCAACCTTACCACCCATCTTACAATGCGCAACTACAGTATTTGTCTCTTTGCAGAAATGCACCGGGGAGGCGTGTCCCTGGGACTGTGGAATCATCTTGAAGTCCAAGAAGAGGGAGAATATCATTGCAGCGTGTTGCTTGAATTGGGCGAGGCTGCGAGTGGGGATTTGGAGGGAGGAAGGAAGAACCGTGTGCGTGAAGTTCCGTGAGGCATTCGCGGTGAGGGCTTGCGGCCGGAGGGTAGAGTATGCATTGAGGTATTTGCGGAATGTGCGGACGTGTGATGTTGATTCTTGGGGAGCTTCGCGTCTAAGGTAGTATATTGCTGGCGCGATGATGAAGAGCGTTGCGAGAGTCGCTGTTGCGAGGCGGATTTCGGATTGAGTGAAGATGAAGTTTTTCAACATCTTGCCTACAATAAGTCTGTCTTTGGAGGCAGAGAAAAGTAGGTGTGCGAGAGACTCCTCTTTGTACAAGTTTCCCGCTTAGTATTCACTAGCTTCCAATTGCTCCCTTCTGATTGGCAGCACTCTCAACAAGACTCTGCAAAACGCAATTACTGAAACCTTTACATGTAATTCTCAGGTAACATGATGGCTTTACAGGGTTCTTGCAACTCCTGTGTCTTCTTCCTAAACCCTTATCACACTTGCCTCACCATCTCAATTACCTATGCATCCCAATCGAAACCAACATACTGCATAATAACAGCCCCATGTAGCGCAAAATCTCTAATGTAGATAAATATTCTGTCTCAATGTCTCACGCAGACATGAGCTTTATTGTTTTGCTTCCACATCAGGCATCGTCTCATCTCCGAGTTCCAATTCGCAATATCTTTCCCACGAGGTGCTACGCAATTTCCAATTTCCCAACAAATAAGCTTTCGGCCCCAGATCCACTGTGGCGGGGCGGGCTTCCCGGATATGAATCCCCACACTCTGATTGTGAAAGCCGTTGGGGAGCCGTATAGTGTCTTTGCTTTGGATGATTGGTGTGTCTCTGTGGCCGGATGTGTATGCCGGGTGGTCGGAGGATTGACGTAGGTTTTGGTGGTTTTGACTTTAGATTTGATGGCCATTTTTGTAACTTGTGTGGTGATCGTAATCATCGCCTAAAATGCGAATTTGATCTTGCTAATTATAGCAAGACACGGCGAGATACCTGCCACGACCCACTGCTCGAGTCGATTTCCTCTATCGAGATGCCACTTCAGAGCAAATCAAAACTATCCTCTCTAACTTGAGATACAAACCAGACGATAACGACGATCCTCTTCCTCTCTAGGTAATAATGACCGCTGTCACTTCGTAGCCCCGGCACCAACACCCCTGAAGCCAGATTATAGAGGAGTGCATTCCGTAGCCTCTTCAGGAGCGCAAGGCTTCATATTTGCGCCACAGTGATAATTGGACATGTACTAGCGACACTACCTGCACCATGTGCTGGGATACCCGCATAGCGCATCGGCGGCTATTTAGCTGATATCGGAGATATCAGACCGCATAGCATATGCACGGCCATTATTGTTTGATAGGGTAAATGTTAGGATTCTGAGAATTGATGAGATATGGTAAGGAGAGCGATACATGCAGGATTGAAGATAGGTCTGGAATTGGCCGCTGTAACAACAATATGGCACAACGCGCATTGCACTCAATGCTAATCTACACTGCAGCACCATACTGTACACAAACATCCAACACCAACACTGTCCCACTCCTAAGGCAGAGAACGTTACTCCCAATCACCTGGGCCGAGATCAATCGCGCGTCCGGCAAGCATATCTTCCATAATCTTCTCAATGCTCCAGGGCTCATATTTGTACCCCTTGGGATAATTAGGCTCAAAGCTATTCTCGTCCTCCATCTTGATACCATTCTTCATGCTCTCCACAGCTTTGGGGTAGTTCTCGTATGCGTAGGCCTCTGGGTCGTGCGACCACACCCATTTAGGCAGTTTTGGGGCGGCGCGGCGCGGGTCAAGCTTGACTTTGTCCCAATCGGTATCTTGCAAAAGTTCTGCGTTGGAGAAACCGAGCTTCTGCGCGCAGGAATTTCGAATGAAGCTTTTCAATGTTAATATATAGGCCATGGAGGGGAGTGTATGTAGGAGTGGACGCAAACTCACCGGAAGCGGATATGTGTGCGTACGGATTGCGGAATATTCTCCTTCCCTCCAATCTGTAAGCACGAAGCTATAGAGATAGCATCTTCAATAGCCTGTGTAGCACCGTTGCCAGAAGCAGGAAGGTAAGAGTGCGCAGAGTCTCCAATCTGAATGACCCGCGCCCCGGGGGACGTCCAGCTGGGTTGGGGATTGCGCCAGAGGAGCTCGAAGTTGACAATGGTGTCTGGGGGAGTTACCCTTACGAGATCTTTGAAGATGGGCGCCCATTTGTTCTTCTCCATTCCGGGCATATTGTCCATGCCCTCGAGCACTTCTTCGGCATCAATAGTGTGGTTCCAGCTCTCCATTTCAGTACCGGTGACCTATGGTTGTAAGCTCGGAAGTCTCATAATTTGAAAGTGATCACACTTGCATCGTGGTTCATGATCCAGACCATAACATCTTCGCGGGTCAAAGTCAGTGCATATGTGGAAGGACTATCAGAATGTCAGCTACCCAGTCTGTATCCTTCGTATCCGGGATGCCTACTTACCCTAACCAAGTTCTCACAATGGGTTCATTGTTTGGCATGAGCTTGAAGAACTCCTTAACCTCAGGATTCTTATCCAAATGCTCAATCGGGAACGCAGCGCGCCACATAGCTCTTCCCGAAGGTCTCGCACGAACTTGCCCGCCCACTATGTACTGGCTTTTGGATCCGACACCATCGGCCGCAATAACAACGTCTGCCTCATACTTCTTTCCGTCATCTGTTTTACAGCCACCTTTGCCCGTAGCTTCGTCCTCGAAGTAGTGGACTACGCGGCGATTGAATTCGACAGAGACGCCCAACTTCTTGACCGCATTCACAAACATCTTATAGACAAGCGGACGCATCTGAAATTCGCCCGGCGGCGTATCAGGGTCTAGCCCTTGCGCGCGTAGGCGGTCTGCGACCTTCTTGGGCGGAATAATAACCTCTCCAGAGTGCTTGAAGGTCTCCATCCAGGCATTGTGGAGTGAGATTTTTTGGTATTCCTCTTGAATCTCGGGCCAATGCTTGAAAAAACGAGTCGCGCTGAGACCCATGAAGTACATGTCACCTGGTAGCGAATTAGTGCAGTTGATGAGAGTCAAATACAACTATTTTACCGGCTGTGTTGATGCTGGCGTTTCGCTCCAATACTCTGACATTGTGTCCTTTGCGCACGCACTCAAGGGCTGCCACCAGCCCTGCCAACCCTGTTCCGACAATGAGGACGTCTATCCCAGTGGGTTCATAGGACCCAACTGGTTTAGACTCCATGGTGGAGTCACGAGAAGTCAGCGCGTGAGGCATGTTGCTCGAATCAAATCTGTGGTTTGGCGTGAAGATGCGTGTGTTGTGAAGCTGATTTCAAAGTTGTACGCATTCGGTTTTAAGGATATCTACCTCTCGCGGGGCCGAAGGAAGGGAGAGGGCATGCCGAAGCAATTGGCGTCCGATTTCCCGACGACCGGTATCCTGGCTGTTTTACTCCGATGACGGGTGTTTCCAAATTTGCGCGCCGATGATGATCGCATTAGCAATGAACCGTCAGCTCTGAGTCTGGCCAATTTAGTGCGATGGCGTGGCCGTTGAAGCAATGTGCTGGTCAGTGGCTTGCCTACGCCAGGAGAAAGGTTTATGTTGTGGTTCCCCATAGAGCCGTGGAGCCAAGGTGACGGATCAGTCGCGCTAGCGCGGAGTCCTGTCGCCGAGCAGATCTCAATGATCAACAGGGAACGTGGCAGGGATGCCTCATATCGGTGGTCCACCCATTTGGTCGGAACAGGGACAAAGATGATAATGCAACCAAAGCAGTCACTACTCTAGTTCTCAGCATACGCGATTCCCAGTGAATTTCAAAAGCCTCGCCAATAGCTTACCACAATTGAGCATAAGTTTCCAAGGCGCATAAGCATCTGTGAAATGGTCGATCTAAACGTGCCGTCCCTTTCAAACCATCGCCAGCCAACCGTGACAGAAATAACTATCTCTATGGTAGGGCTCAGATAGAGTTTTCAGCTCAGTCAGGTTGCATCCCACGGAGTTCGGTAACATCACACCGATGTTAGCTGGACTAGATTGTGGCGATATGCGCAGGTTACCAGCATTAGTGGATTGAAGGATCAAGCAATTATTAGGGGCCAGATTTTAGATGGCGAGTACGAAGAAGTCTCACCATCCTCTGTGTGACAGGAGCCCGTATGGGTCCGGCGAAAGTATGCAAATTTGGATCGGATGTAGCTGCAAACCTTAATATTTGGCGTATCACAGACACGATGGCCTTCAAGGGCGTGTACAGTAAAGATTGGTCAGGAGGTTTTTTGGTCAACGTCAGTCAGCTTGAAGGATCAGCTTGATGGGTCACTGAGTTCTCCCAGACAAACGTTGATAACCTGCCGCCATGCACTAGTTGCATGCCTTCTAGTACAAGCATCCTGTCATGAAGCATACTTGGTTTGTTGGGCTAAACTGTTTTTGAACCTAAGGGTCGTGGGCGCTCAGACCCAGACATTACCGGTCCTCCTGTGTATAGTACAGTTTTGGATCTGCATACACCCTCCCGGTGGCAGTCACAGACGATCTCCCAAGGACCAGGCGGCAGGTTCCAGAGACCGCAGGGGCTGGCCCAGGCGATATTCGTACATTGTCTTGCTTGATATAAAGCCCATCATTTGGAGAACTGAGTGAGATCGGCGACATCGAGAACATCGAGAGTTATAGACTTTATCAATCGGTCGACAACTTGGTGACCGCATATTCTCCGGTGCTCATCGTCATTATATTGATTCCTTTTTGAACCTTTGCTCCTTTTTACCCCCTCTTTTACAACCTTTGCATCGAAAAAATGCATATACTCACCTTATATGCTGTCGGTATTGCATTACTAGGCTATGCCCTGTACTCCTTCTCCAATGCCATTGCGAAACGCAACGCGAAGTACAACCCTCGAGGGTTACCCGGTCCCACGTTAGTTCCATGGGTTGGCCGCATCCACGACCTCCCCATTGACTACATGTGGCTGAAGTTCAAAGAGTGGGCCGATACATATGGACCTATCTACCGTACGAAGATGCTTGGCGCAAACTTCGTCATTATATCCGATGAAGCGATAGCTGAGGAAATGCTTGTCAAGCGTGCGAAAGTCTACTCGGACAGGCCGCAGATTCGATCGCTGTTTGACTCGAAAAGTACTCACGGTTCCATGGAGTACCTGCCATTGATGGGAAAAAATCGTAAGCGCATGTTTAAGGCAATGTCGAAGGTCCTGCTCATATGTGGTTAGATTATTGGGCTCGTCAAAGGAAGTTCACCCACTCTTACCTCACCGAAGCCAGCAATGCCCACTACCATGGCATAATGGAGTTCGAGGTAAAGCGATGGTTAAACATTCTCCTGACAGAACCGGATAACTTTGGCTTCTCTCTGGAAGATATGGCATCGAAGGTTATGTGTGAGCTGACTTGGGCCGACCACACTTATAGTGCGTACTGCACAAAGTCAGCGTGGGGACTTTTGACCCAGATGTCACCAGCTGGTCCGATCACCAATGTGTTGACGCCCCTCTGGCATCTACCTCACTTTATCAATCCGTGGAAGATCGCAGAACGGAAGCGTCATGACGAGCAGCAAGCATGGTGGATGGAACGATTGCTTACCACTCGTCGCTTGATGCGACATGGCAAGCAGCAACCATGCTTTACTCGGACCTTCCTTGAAACTTCCGAAAAGACGAGCATATCCGGAGACTATGAAGCTTCATCGGTGATCGGTATGATCGCTCTAGTGGGCATATTCACTGTCGCGGGCCCGCTGTATTACTTCCTCGTGTCAATGGTCCATCATCCGAAATGGCAGGTCAAATGCCAGCAGGAGATTGACAAGATATGCGCAGGTCGCATGCCTACGCTTGCGGATATGCCAAACCTCCCAGTTCTCCGTGCATGTATCAAGGAAACTATGCGATGGAAGCCGAATGTTCCCACTGGTGAGTATAACTCTTCTTGTAGTTAAAAAAGCTAATGAAGACCTGTAGGTGTTGCGCATGAGTGTGAAGCCGACGATTGGTACAAGGGATACTTCATCCCCAAAGGCACTCGCATTCTGCCTCTTGATATCGCATTCCTTCGCAACCCCGTCAAGTACCCAGATCCAGAGAACTATCGGCCTGAACGGTGGTTAGAGGCCGGCTGGCCTACTTTCCAAGAACCGCTCACCAAGTTCCCTACGATCAAGGGTATGACCTCATTTGGATGGGGCCAACGTCAGTGCCTCGGGCAGACTCTCACACAGGACGAACTCATCGTTGCCTGTGGTGGCCTCATGTGGGCGTTCAACTTGAAGAAGAAGATAAACTCGGAGACTGGAGAAGAGATCGATGTGCCTCTGAACAAGTCGAACTCCCTCCTCATCGTCAAGCCCGACCCTTTCGAGATGGCTTTCGAGCCGAGAAGTGCTGAACGTAAGGCGGAGGTGATCGAACAGTGGAACGAGGCAGATGCAAAGGATGCTTCCTCCAGGGCCGCATTCCTAAGGGCCACAGAAGGCAGAGATCGATCTTGACTTATTTTTCGATGGCTATTGTTGTTTGACATTCAGATTCTAAAGGCGTTGGCGTTCAATCTGCGGTGGCAATCATTCCCTAGACATCTGTTGTTACCTGCAGGTTCACAGACATTCGTTTGAAGAACAACCGTACCATTGTATCTTCTGTCCAATTTTCGTACCTTAAGCAGCTGTATGATTTTAATGCTAGGGAGACGATTAATGAGGTTTGTCGATATGACTCACCGGGCGTAGGTCTCGGTGCTCTGCCCACGTGATTGACCGACAGCCCTTCATGAGCGTTTGACGAGTCGGAAGTCGGGGGCTCTGTAGGGCCGAAGTGCCGACCCCCTAAAGAGCAATCCCATTGGGCCATTGCCACTATTTACGTGACCGTGATGCTTCGACTTGCACTACAATATCGCCACGTCCTGAATATCAAAGACTTTGTCACAATCACGACTAGCTACGCTGCATCTGCCGCAAATTACTGCCTGCCAGCCCCGCAATGAAACAACTCTGTGGCGCCGTCCGCCGAACTCCGAGACCGTTGCAATGTGGCGATTAGCCAGCTGAACCTCGTACACACCATTCGAATCACCTCATCACAACGTGATTCAGCCCAATGATTTCGTAAGCATTTAATTCAGACCACCAACTCACGTGGTGCCTGCACACCATATTTGCAGATATGTTTCTCGTTTCAGAAATCTAGAAATCTTTCTATTTGCTTGAAACTGCCGTTTTGTTTTCCCGCTGGGAGGTGGCATTCTGGGAGTGAATAATAGTTTAGCTTCGTACGAACTGCTCCGAGTTTTCCTGTCGGGCATCGAAGGCCATGCCAATACACATGCTGCTTTAGATTTTAAGTTGAGAATCACTCAGAGCTTGCCAACGCGATACCTCGTTTGGCACAGCAGTTTCTCCGTGGCGTGAATATTGCCAGTGAAGGGCTTGGCGCTATCCAGATGGGAATACGTCTTCCAGAAGCCACCTAGAAGCATGATCGAAAACTCTTACCAAGGTTTCCCTAGTTGTTTCGACCACGCGCGCAAAGTTTCAAGCCACATACGCCTTCCATCATATTCCTTTTGCTGCGACATTTTACTCTCTTTCATTGCTTTTTGCGGGAACTAACAGCATGTTGATGGACTGTACCTAATTGTACCTTATTTTTTATATCTTGCTAGCAGAAAATTTCGCCTACGGTTGCGGTTTCTTTGGCTCGGGCTGCCTATCCTGGGAGCTGCATGGGGCGTGAATATTTGCCCTGCAAGGCTCCGTACGGGGATGATCGCTGAAAGCAGAATCATCGTGTCGAACTTCATGTTATGCAGCTACATGCGCCTCCGTTGAGAGATTAAAGTGATGGCTCGGAATAAAGGGAAAATGGACTATTGTTTGGGTAAGGAAGTAGTTGCTCAACTTCTGTATTGGAACTTGATTGGTTGGGGAGGTGAATATTTGACCTCCTTGACGGGGAGTGGTCTTCTTTGGAAGGAAGTTTCGGAACAGATTAGAACATGCAAATTAGAATTCTTCGTAATTCTAATCCTTTACTGTTAGCCTGGGGCGTCCAGGGAGGGAGACAGAAGCAAGAGGGGCTGCCTACCTGATATCAGCGTAAATGCACCTTGAATCTCTCAAGCTTTCCGCCGAGTGCGCCTTCTGCGGCTCCCTAAATTATGGCTGTTCAAAGAGTGGGATTATGAAAGTTACCTCACACTTCAAGAGGGACCATACGAGTGAGTAAAGATACTTGCAGAACACTTGATACTGCTTGACGTCAATCGACTCACGCATCTAAGCTCTTAAACCTTACTAGTCGTAGTGGAAGTGCTCGCGAGAGGAAACAGGACTGGCTGTTACAAAGGACAACCTCCACCAGAAGTCGATCACAAAGAGCGTCTTGTGACAATAGGCGGGGCAAAGTAGCGCCTTGCATACAAGCGACGGGCGCAAGAAGATAGTCTGCACAGTCTGAACTAGGTAGACAGATAACCCCGTGGAAATTTGACCAAGAGTTGGATTGGAAGCAACCCTGATCAGAAGACCATGAGCAGGCTCCCATGTGTGCAGTGACAATCTGGACTCGCGCCTCGTCTTGAGGTTTTGATGCGCATCTCCTCTCATCGGTCTGCGAGATCAGAATGTCTCTTGCGTGTCAAGCTCCCGACGGTCCAGCTAGATGAGGAAAGAGGGGTCCTACATCTGACGGCTTCATATCGAGTAACGAAGACGCCCGCAAGTGGTCGCCTCGAAGCTAGACGCAACTTTATCGTAGGGATGTGTTTGGTTGGAATTGATCAATCATCGTCAAGGGTAATGGTGTCATTATATCGTGGGGAACTGTCCATCCAACAGCGAGGTCCACTAGGCGCCCTTTGCTAGTCCCCAATCTATCCCCCATGGACGCGAGCTCCTTGAAGCAATAGGAAGTGCAGTGGTAAACGAACCATGCCAAAAGTAGAGGACAGTGAGACGGAGAGAGGGCGCTAGGGCAATCAATCATCGATGAGCGCATTAACGCCGGAATGGAAACGGAATTCATTCAGCACAAGAAAGACCCCACTGAAGTGGCTGAACGTGTGCAGAAAACGATGGTTTAGGAGGACAGCGCGTCAGAGCTGTCGTGGTTGAAATGTAACGACAACACGTTGGACAACTTGATTGGGCAATGCGTTGTTAACCGTGCGGGTGCGGACACTCTGTAAATGAGGCTACTCCGTCAAGCCGGGGTGATGAAAGCGACGAAACGGGGAGACGAAGAAAAGGTTTGTGGAGACTGTTGGGGAATATGCTGATGGTGGAACATGTGGATGGAATATAGTTTGAGGGTGAAGGACGCGATCACGTGTGGAATCTCAATCGATTCCCCTCTCTAAAGCCGTCCCCGTGCATGCATCAACCCCATGCTAATGCCCTGAAGGCGCAGTTGCAAGAACACCAGGAGGATTCAGGCAGAGGGCAAAGGGATCAATTTAGCCCTAGAAAGTCGTACCTAATCTGCCAGTAGTACTAAGGCCCGTACCAATTCTCACTCAGAGGCAACCTCTGGGAGTCTCTTCGGGGGCATGATTCTGATTGCAAATCAGCGCTCTCCACAACGATCCAATGGGTATTCTTGTGCGAGCTGTCGTCCTTGTGCGCTTGAGGCGTAGATGAGGGTAGACGAAGGATTGGGAATTGCTCGCCGCATCGCAGGCAGAGGCGTGGTTCATTCGCAAGGGACGAAACGCCCTGAAATACACGAACTGTTGCTGGAAGGGCAGTGTGACTGTTCATGCATAACGGGCGCTGATAATTTGTAGCCCCGCAGTCATAGATGCAGAGCAAAACAAGGCAGCCAAGCAGGCCACAAGGCTCACAACATGTCGACGCCGGAGGGCAAGGAGATACAGAAGGCACAGAAAGCACAACGAGTCGAAGAGATTAACTGCATGGAACAGTGACTGCAACACATGACGTCGAGATGCAAGTGCGAATAGAGAAGGTTGCAGAGGCTCTGTGCACTCGGCCATCAGCAGACAACAGCGACGGAAGAGGCCGGCGGCACGTGGAGTGGAGCTGATCAGCGGCGGCAGACGGACACCATCAGGCGTGGTCCCGCTGGCGTTCCCCAGAGCTACTGTCGACATGGCGCCCTGGGCGCTGTTCTTTTGGGGCGTCACAATGCCATGGGCGCAGAGGCAGCCTTGCGCAGTCAACAGTCGCGCCGAACAGAGTCCTTCTGCCAGGGCCTCCGAGACACGTTGAGGCAGTGGCATGCGACACCGCGACGCTGCGACGAGAGCTCGAGTGCGTGGTGTGTTGCGTGTGTGATTCGCTGTCTGGGCTGGCCAGGCTGCACAAGATCGGGCAAGTCATCGAGAGCACTGTGCGCCATGGGGTGCAGCGCGCGTCCCGATTCGCCGCGGAATGCAGGCCAAGGCATGGTTGGATGAGAGGGAGACGTGCAAACAGAAGCGAGGGCGAGGTCTCATGAGTCTCTGCCCATCCGTCGCCTGGGGCGCTGCTTTTCTGGCCGGCTTGGTGTTGGCTGGCGGCTGGCTGGCTGGCAGGCACGTTGGCTTTTTCACCCAGGGTGCCCGATGCTCACTCTACTCACATCTCACCATCGCATCCCGCCCTCTCCCACGGTAAATATATATCCCACGCCGCCGCGCCAATACGGCGTGCAGTTGCAGAAAACTCTGAATATACCGCCCATCATTATTTGACCTTCCCCTCTGTCCGTCGCACATGCCAGGTTATCCCGCCCCCGTCCCAGCTTCCGTCTCCGCACCGTGATCGCGCATTTGCTTCGGCCGCACTCTCGGAGTGTCTGTCTATCCTTATAACGATACCTCACGCCGCCGACAGCCAATGCTCCTATTTAGCAATTCTTAAACCAATCTTTACCTGTTCGTTGTTGACATCGCAACCCCATCCATCCTAAAACATGGCGCGAACCGTGCACTGGCGACAGTATGAATCGAGCAACAGCACCACCACTGACGGCCGTAGCGACAATAGCGACCGCTCATACGAGACGGCGTACACGGAATACAGCAGCTACAACACCCCCGTGTCGCACAGCGAAGCCAGCAGCGAAGGCGTAGCGGCCGACCAGTCGTACTTTGCGCCCAGAGACCACGCTGACTGCACACCATCCCAACCCGCTCGTGTCTCCGTCGACACCTACGTCTCGACCGACGAAGAAGACCCCGCAGACGACTTCGATGTCCCAGAGTACTATGTGCCCGAGTATCACCACGAGCCGCTACCCGTCGATGCCATCCCCACCACTCCCCGCGACTTCGCGGACCTCTTCCCCACAGCCAAGCGCATATCCATTCGGCACGACGATTCGACCATCGATGGAAACATGAACCTCCGCGTGGACACCCAGGTCGAGGAGCGCCATCACAGGAAGCAGGACTATACCCTGTTCCATCTCCGCATGCACGATCTGCGCACCCGCGAGTTCTCTCTCCGCAGATACTGCAGAGAGTCCGGCCGCGAGGTGTGCCATTCCTTGCGCAAGTACCAGAAGCCACCCTCGGAGAAACGCCCCATACTGCAGCGAGCAAGCACTGCACTCGCGAGCTTCAAGCACAAGCCCGACTCCCGTCCGTCAACGGCAGCAGGCCTTAAGCGCTCGGATTCGGGCTATGAGTCGTTGCGGAGTGGTGTTGAGGAAGAGAACGACTCACGCCCCAAATCGGCTGGCTATGTCAAAGGACGTGCGCTGATGCCTACCAATACCATCAAGCTGGAGTTCTCAAACTATGCCCACATCGACGTCAAGCGCAGAGGCGCCAAGTCTCACAAACGTTATGCTTTTGAGTACTGGGGCAACAGCTATTCTTGGAAGCGTGTTGTCAACAAGGATTGTGATGAAGAGAGCATTTCCTACTACCTGATTCGCGCAGACAACGAAAAGGAAATTCTTGCCCACATCCGCCCCGTCCGGTTGACACCTGACCAGGCGCAGGAAGAGGCTCAAAGAGGAGGCTGGGTGCCGCCTTGCTATATGCGCATAACCGATAATAGTATTCTGACCGCAAACACCGACATATCCGAGTGAGTACAATGACGACTTACTAGAGGCTCTCAACTGACCTTCGACATAGTGTTGTCATTGCAACTGGGCTTATGGCACTCGTGGACGACTGCATCAAGCGCAAGTTCCACAACAAGCAAAGTACTCAGTTACACATTCCACTGATTCGGGCCTCATCATTGAAGATGAATATGGAATATGTTGGTCCCATGCGTCTGATCGACGAAGTGTTCCATCGAACTAGAGGCGGTGAGCCTCCAAGCAGACATCCGTCAACGTCACACCGAACTTCTGCGAAGGCCTAGCCTTGCCTTTCTTTGAGCTTCAAGTTTGATCATTGGGGACCCACCCCAACGGCGCGGACCTACCCGCGCGGAAGGCTGCATTTGATTCTCGCACATAGTTTATTTCTCGCTCATGCGAGCTATCGAATCTGCACTGCTGGGCCACACGACTCCAACATCTCGTCGCCTGGTCTTGTGTTGTGGACAATTTTTAATTTTATTTTTTTTCTTGCTTCTGGTCATGTCGACACGCGTTTACATGCGTTTACTCTCATCAGCATCTGCATGAAAGCGTCGGCGTCTAGCGTTTGGGTATGCATAGCGTCGCAGTACAGCAGATTGTTTGCTGCATCTGTTAACCATCTGCGGCAAGGGCGAAAATTATTTGGGGGTCGTGACATCGGCGTTTCTTGCCTCCATGGCCCATCTTTCTACTTCATTTATATTTGCCAGTGCTTGGACGAATAACGAATAGGGCTGCATACTCAATGAATACGTTTTATCCTGCCTTAATTTTTGATGCAAGCACGACATTGAATAATATGCACATCAGATAATGCCGCAGCAACATCGTTCCATGGGGATGGGAACGGCGCGAATCCTTCGCCCGTTTACCGTGTTTCTCTGGTCCCATTTCTCACCGGGCAATTCCAAGCCTCGTTTCAAACACATCTTGTAGGTAGGTACCCGTTTGAACAATGCGATAGGACCCGAATCGCTCACTTGCTGCTGGGCGCTTTTCTACTTCGGGCGCCGCTAAGCCCAACCACAACGACCTCCATCTCGCCTTGCTGCTGCAGTCGGCGCACTCTTCCGAATCCGCTATTGCGTTCCTGCCCTATACTTAACAAGTACTCCATCCAGCGCACCCTCATCTCGGGGTTGGGCCCAGCGTCACACCTCGCTATGCGCTGCGCATGGTGAGTTGGCAAATCGCCAGACCCCCAGCAGCCATCTCTCTCCTGCGCGTACGGGTTGTCCTCCTTCCAAACATTCTGCCAGCCTCACTCACTGTTTCCCCATGTCTTGTTTTACTCTGTCGCCTGTCTCCCATCCTTGTACTTCGTGCTGTTCCTCGGCTTCTCCTGTGACGCAATGCCTCATGCTTCCTATCATGTCCCTGCCCTTCTGCATTGGCTCTTAAAAACTCGTTCACTCGGCCCCGACGCTTCGGTACCGCTTGGCTTGAGTAAAGCTTCGGCATCCCGCAGAACGTGACTATACTTTGCGCGCCATCTCCCTGACTGCATGCAAGGCTCTCCAAGCTGTATAAGTATCTGCCCCTGGATCAGTTCCTCTTGATCGCCTAACCCTCACCACTACACCCTCCATTGGATATATTTTCTGTGCATTTGCATTTATCGCATCAGCATCTTCTTTCCCTCATCCTCGTCGTTTCATCTTCGAAAGGCATCTGCATCGAGTCGCTGATTCCGTAATTTGATATATCGCCTTCTGATCATGGCTGCTGCCGGAAATACCTGGACGCAGAGACTTCGAGGTACGTGCACCAAGTGTCTATATCCATTTGTTGATGTGGATGGCTGTTAGCACGTCGAGTTACTAAGAATGGTGACGACCCAGATCATTGCACGGTCCGTTGTCTAGGTGATCCTACTTTTCAGGATGTGTCTGACCGTCGAGGTAAGGATTTTCCCTCTTTCACTCGTCGTATGGACTGATGTGTATCAGGAGGTCGCACCGCCTGGTCCAGCATCGTCGTCATCAGTGGCAACCACTACTCGGCCCGCTTCTGGTACGACGGCAACTACATAGAGCAAGCACGCGAGGATGCCGCCGAGATGGCGCTCAGGAACCTTACCGGCACGGTGAACATGGCAGCTCCACCTCCACCCGCAAGCTACTATACTCGGTCTTAAAGAATAGCTTTACCGGCATAACGCTCATAGTGCAAAGCAGGCATATTTCTGGGAACGGCATTGCATCATTTCATGGCATGGGTTGGTATGGAGGAGGAATGTCCTTTGGTAACATCTGGTTTTGGCCCATGCTTTCGGAAACTCTGTTTTACTGTCTTCAAAAGTTTTTAATCGTTATAGGAGCATCGATATCGGAGGTTCATTCTTAGCAAGGAGTTTGGACTAATGAGCTCGGAGTTCGAGGCATGGATGACGGGGTGGAGGCCTTCTATCACTACTGTCTGCGATACTCATCTCCTCACAGTTCGATTTCGGCTGCTCTCAAAATGCATTCTGCACTCACTAAAGACATCATACCACTAATATGATTTGGATACAGTGAACAGATCGTTTATTTGTCCTCACTCGCTCACTCTTTGCATAGAATGGAAACCCACTAGGTCGTGCCACGTACTTCTACACGCGCCCACAATTCCACGCATTCCGACATTACCTCACCCCATATGGCTTGATCCACGGCAATTGGACTTGCCACCACATATACGAGTGTATACGAGGGTTGCACCACCTCCACGTTCTGCCATGATGCCGTCCACACCCGTGTGAACTCGTGGCAATTAAGAATCCCCTGCACCATGGGCGCCCATGGAAATTGCCATTGTATTCAGCCTTACGCGGATAGACCTTATAAAAGTGCATCTCCCGAAAATGAGGATGGACCACGGGCATGGTGCTATTATTACTCGCAGTGCAGAGCGGATGCAGATGCAGGCAGCATGTGTGAGAGGAAGCAAGCACGGCTATCCTGTAGTTATCGATTCGCTACGATGCCGGCCTTTCAACACAATGTGAATGCGAAAGGCCCAATTCAGGTGAATGTAAGACTAGGGAGATTGCTGCAGGTTGAGCAGTAGCCTGCCATGAGCATCTGACGCTAGCCCTGCCTGGTCTCGTGTGCTTTCAATGCCACCCTAAATTAATCGTTGGCTCTCCCACGCAACCTCCGAGAAACATTCCTTCACGTCGACCTCCTTCGTTCATCCCACCCATTCTATGCAGCCACTTCGAACATCCTTTGCGTGCTGAGCGTGGCGTCCTTACGGCCCGGGGTTGTCTACCGAGAACGTGCCTCTGGCAAGGAAAGGCACGGTTTTCATGCTCTTTGCGGGCCGATGGCTACTCCCGCGCGCGGCATCGGGAAAGCGCGCCTATCGCAATGTCTGGTATGTCATGCCATGCCATACCATACCATATATCAAAGTGTCTCCCAGGCATCACTACTCTACCACTCTATATAACTCTACTCATCCGAATGTCTAGCCTGGCATGAATCTCCATCATTCTTCATCTTCACTCACGACTTCTGCGATATCATCGCCTCGATTCAATATTCCTAGCTATAAATCATTACCACGGCCCTCTTCAATCCATTCTCCAAGCCATCGGCATGCGCGCGCTCTCTGGGATCGTGTTTTCGGTTTCCGGTTCGTGGCGATGGGGGTACGGGACAATTCTTGATTCGCGAGTCGCGACTCCGTGTGCGTCCGTTTGAACTGGGGCTTCGTTTGGGCAAGGACGGCTTCAGGACTAGGGCATGCCGCCATCAGCTTGTATTTCCTCCCACATACAAGGGGCAATGCAAAAGCACAAGCACGCTGCTTGCTACCGCGCAGGGGATCAGGCGGGAGCGAGTCGGTCCGACGAGGGTGAGAAGAAGACACTTCCCCACCCACAATATGCGAGGCATGGATACTCTGCATCTCAGTTATGTCTGAGCGGTAGAATGATTAGAATGCTTACCCAAGATTCGATCCTTACTCGCCCGATTGCCTAAGTTCATGCCGCTCTGGCTCCATCCCACCATTCAGGTCTCGACTTCTGGCCAACAACGCATCAGCTTTCCTCAATAACGGCAGGTAATTGCTCCAACTATACTTCCCGGAAGATCTGTTGGATTTCACGGTCTCTATTTGTCGGGCTAGAAACACGCTGGCACCTACCAGCGAATTTTCTCTAGCCGCTTCAGCCCACTGTACCCGTCAGAAGCACACAACTTGTTGAGAACACGATAATGCACGATTGATCTACATGAGACGGGGTCATTAAACCCGTGTCTCTAAGCATGCGAAGCTTTTGAGGCAAGCAAAGACTTAATTCATCGACCGGTGTGATGGCACCCTGCAACAATTATCGTACCACCTTGAGGAGGTGAATGCGTATGTTGACCAGAATATTGTTACTTCTAGAAGTCGTACAGCTGGGTACTCCATCGTTGCCTTTTCAATAACTATGAGTGTCGTTTCTATTTCACGCAGGTGAAGTGTGTATCTGCGAAAGCATGTTTAGCCTCTCCATCGAGGGACAGGTTTCGGCGGCTTCCAGGAAGCATACTAAAAGCCAAAATGCATATACCATCAAAAAGTCAGCCTTTTAGTTCTTTTGTAGACGTTCCCGATAAAGACAGCCTATATCACTAGAGAACACACCGACCAAACGAGTCTATTCAGCCTCGAAAAATTTCAGACGTCTGCTCGACCTAGATAAAGAGTATAATAGCACCTGGACAACATTACCCTGTTGTCCGCATTTTCCTCAAATGTGGCTATGACTGAATAGGCTATGAGGCGGGGAAGGTCAACTCATGATTCATAACGGGACAGCATGATAAACGTCGCAGAATCGGGAATCACGCTACGTCGCTTTGTGGTCTCGTAGGGCCGTGACACGGCAGTATATTGACATGGCAGTATGACAACGTGCGCCAACGCCTTTCCTATACTGTATTGATGCTAGGGAACATGTGCTTGTGATACGAGTGTTAAATCACCTCTATTAGATATATGATTACAGCGCAGGCCGACGTGGATCCTTTTTCCCCGTTTCTAGGATCCACATGGGTCCCAGCAAGGATGGACGGACTGATGCACAACCGTAACGGTTGCGGCGCTTAGCATGAGTAATGGGTTAAGCTAGAACAACGAACGCATTGGATCAAGCGCCATTCGGAAACCTTGCCGCAGACCCCGCTGCGACTCGATGAAAAGGGTGCTTTGGAAATAATATGACGGACAGAGTCGATGCGTTCAGGATGTAGTCTACCTAGTCAGGAGCAATATGTTCTCTCCAGCCCTATTTGGGCTGAAGACGAGCTCGTGGAGAAGAGCATATGCACTCCTAGGGAACAATCTTGGGCTTTGGCTGTGAAGTTTCATGTAGGTTCTTTTGTAGTCTCAAGGAATGTGAAACATACTGTGCAACGAAATCATTGGATGCTATATTTTGAGATAGCAGTATTCACACGATACGCATTGTACTATTCTGTATTGGTATGCGTATTGGAATACGGGCGGCAACTTGGCTGGTGCTTCCGCGTGATTATACCCTTCCCCGAACTCTCCGAAGCAGGGCTTGATCGCTCTAACTTTCCGCATCCCAGCCGCTGAAAACTTCGACCAAACCTTTCTGGACTACAAAGGAACTACTTATTAGACGCAAATTCTCATCCTATAATATGGCATGAGATCAGAAGGGCTCATTCGCCTCAACAATGCTACGCTGAGCCCGTCCTGCTCAAGTGAGGCCCTCCAACTCCAGCGGTACATCCCTCGCCAGTCAAGAGAACCAGCCTCCCGTTACCACCCTGTGTCGCCTTACGATCATCCCTTCGAAATCGAGAGAGATAATGTTGTCGACACAAACTCGACGGCCATCAGATCTCGAGAGCAGACGATAAGACAACGCCGACTGGAAGTCGGAAGGGTGGTCAGCGAGGCGGGATTTCAGGTCCACGCATGTCCGACATATCATAAAATCATGGGTACATGAACGTTTGGCGAGTCTTCATCCATGTTGGTATCTTTATCCCACCCTCATGGCGACTGAGCCCCAGACTTACAATCCGAGGATCGAGAACGGCTCAATGCACGGATTGACAAGTACCTCAACTTCCGAGACATTAACAACGTCCCACATACTCTATCACTCTCTATGCGTCAAGCCGTTCCAGAACCTTTGAGCTGATTCTTCTCTAGGGCTTTGAAGCAGCTGCGACCGCTTTTTTCATTCTAGTTTCGAGTTCTCACACCATCTTACCTACGCCCTTGAACAAGTCAAAAATATACCTCAAACATACAGGCGGAGTTATCGGAGAGACTTGTTGTGTAACCACCACGCTCGTCGCGCTCGAATGAGTGAAGATTTTGAATTCTGATACAAGGCTTCCACCCACCGTCCCTCCTTCACATTGCTATCATGCGGTCTCGGATTTGCTCACTCGTCAGCGCCATGGTCGCGATTCCTACGCTCGTCCTTTTTTGAGATATTTCTATTGCTTTTATAAGTCCGCCTTTGGCACGGGTCATGTTCCTCTTGTTTCTACACTAGCAAATTGAGCGCCTTGGTTGCCAAACTCGTATAAGGGCCAACGAGTGCGAATATATTTCTGAACCTTGGAATAGCTGGTATTGCGTCACGAGAACGACTGAGCACTTGTTAGTACAATTAATTGGGACATGCTGGCGCTGTTAACTACTGTCTATACTAATTATTCCTTCTTTTGCTGCCCATATACACAATGATAATTTCTTAGTCTTCAGTGACCTTGGACCCATTTGCCCTATCATTGTGGCGACTCTTTCCGACAGTACCATGATCTCTCTGGCAAATAGGCGAAGAACACAATTCTACTATGTGGTCCCCGGTGGTGCTGTGACGACGATAATGTATAGACATGCGACAATAGTGCGCCGTAGCGAGAAGCTACTTTGCCCAAATTCACTTCAGGCACGGTGCAGGGAATAGGTCTTGGTTTCTCTGTCGTCATCACTCAACGCGGTATATATATGGATATCCGAACACCATGCCCATTGATCACTGAAGGGGAATGAATCGAATGCACCAAAAACCCCACCGAACACACGACCCTCGCCCTAACGAGATCACGAAAATTTCTTCTATCTTTCATTCCCACGTCTCTTTCATTCGTTTGGTAGCTAGATACAACGAAATTACAATAGTCTACTGCCAAACCTCACCTTGATCCTCCTCCTTCTTTCAGTGCATTGCTGCTTCGGACATCGCAGGACTGCGAGTCGCCTTCTACCCTCGTGATTTTTTATATCACACCCTCTCCTCTATCGCAATAGAGTTTCTTGGATCTTAAAGAAAAGGTTATTGAGGAGCGAAAGGCACGCATATCACAACGCCAACTGTCGGAGCTAAGAGACGCCCAAGCACGCACCATAACATGTTGGATACGATGTTACATGATGAAATGTGGACATTCCGCTGTCTTCTGTTTTGAGCCACTAATTTAGAATAGGCAAACTGTAAGCCCAGGACACCATACCGTCACGTGGATGTGCCACTGACTAATCAGTCCGTCTTACAGCGTAGCCAATCGTACGTAGTACGCTACGGCTTGCCCTTTTTGTGCCTGCTACTTCTCAGATTGTTAGTACGTTCGTACGTAAAGGGTGAATTGAGAGCTAAGTACGTAGCGTAAAAGTAACGTTTAAGATTGTTGCTACGTTCGTACGTTTCGCCCCAAAGTGAGAAGTTACGTTTGAAATTGAGGGCGTAGTCTTGCTAAGAGGCTATTTTTGACAATTAATGTGAGCTGCTAGAGTAGCCAACTTGCTCTAAAGCTGCAGCGCCTGAATTAAAGTCCCACATATTAAGTAACAGTCCTTCTGCCTCTACTAAAAGCTCTCTTGCACGCACTCGCAGCTAGTTAGAAACATATTTAGTAATAACGCGTCTCACAAAATAAGTCTAGGATAAAATAAGAGAACCTGCTTAATAGGAGATGGAGGGTGTTGACAAAAGTGCGTTTACATTTTGCTACATTGCTTACAATCCCCTATCACACAAGTCATTGGAGATTTGTGACTGCACAAAACACAACTTTAGCGCGTACAAAAGCCTCATGACAACAGGCAAACAACCTCCTCCAATGGGCACAAAACCCACCGCCAAAGCACAAACGTATAGGTGTAGTACGTGCAAGATTTATGCCAAACAAAACAAAAACTACGACTCACAAATCGATTGCGTTCGTACGTATCACGTGACCGAATAATTCACGTACTACGAATACGTATTACGTGCGGTTAGCTACGCTGCCGTCTTATATATATTAGCTGTACATACTTCACACAGAATACACATCTTGATACTGTTTCCTCGACACTTCTGTTTATAATAACATATTGATTTCTCCAGATTTCGATTCTCCATCTGGTTCCACACCATCCAGATAACAGTTTACCTCCATCACGAACAACTTGTACTTCCACGAATTGAGAACATGGAGAATAAATTACCCCGGATACTAAGGTGTTTACACGTTAGGCACACGGAATGTGAAAACATCACAAGTCGCAGTTCTCTGCATGAATAGCTACTTTGCAGTGCAGTAGGCCCAGCCCCGCTCCGCCGATGTCATACCGACGACCGGTTGATTAGGTGCACTGTCTATGCTAATCATACTGCTGAAGTTCATATACGAGATGATCTGAGAAGAACAAAAATAAATTTGCGCAATAGCAGGGGAGTGAGAAAATCTTCAATTCCCAAGGAGGACTGACGAGCGGTCCCAAACTGCCGAACGATCGACAGCTACTCTACATGCGTCAAGACTCTTCCGTGCCCTGCAAGCACAGAGCTGCAAGGTACACTGATGCTGGTTAATGCGAGAATTGATGCTTAAGACGAACGGCCATAACGTTAGAGCATTTCAGCACCTGCTTTCGAGCTGCATGATGCGTACCGCTCACCGCTACTTTGGAACTTCTGGTTGTAGATATGCAACACAAAGTAAGTTTTGAAGAATTGCCGCAACGAGTCATGATCAGCTTCTGTACATTGGTTGCATGAGACAGTGGGGCCTTGCCGTGAAGTAATTAACTATTGGGTTTTGATTACACAAGCTGTCTACTCATACCCACCAAAATATATTTTCGTTCTTTAACTTGCATGCACAACTTTCTTTGAGACTCTCGCTCTAACTCACTCCATTTGTCCCTCTTTCTAGTCGCTGCATCTTCTTCATTCAAACCCCTAGCCACCCACCCAAGCAACGGCATGATCAGCAAGACCTCACACTCCTAGGCCAGATGCTATCACCGAAAATTTTGAATTAGCTAGTGAAGTGCTAATTTGAAACATAAAGGACTATTTGAGCCAAGAATAACTAGCCGGAGCAAAATGGAGGGCAGTTCGCGCTCACCACTCACCGGAACCTGCACATGCATGCCCACAGTATCGCACGCACGCACACACAAACGCACGTGCTACCCCTGGTCTCGCTTAATTTTGTCATGGCCAGGGAGTTGGTCGTTAATCTTGGATTTCACTTCAACCTCGGTGGGGGTGGCATGAAGCAGGTCGGCAATAACCTGGGGCTAGGGTTTGTTAGGTATTTGTTATGATTTCCTTCCCATCTGTGTTGCCTTCTTTCCTGTGTAGGAGAGATATGATTTCGCCCCTATATTGCTTTCGTCTTATTTGAGAAAACGAAAGGGAAGCACAAGAATTATAGGATTTTCAGGAACGCTATATTTTATAGCATCTAACTATAAGTCTAGAGTCAGTAAGCCATCTTGAGATTCTCTAGCTGTATAGACCCAGCATGATGTATCAAACTGCAGTCGTATCTCAGCAATACAGCTACAAGCCTAAGACACTTATTTGCAGTTAGCATACATCTACTAGCCTAATTGCAAGTATAATTCTACTTATTCCAGCATGTGTTTTAAGGCCAGCAATATTTCGCATAAGCAACAGTAGGAGGAAAAGAAATTGATACAGCCGTCTTCTGCGTGATTCTCCTATCAATAATTTCACCCCTCCTTATCTTTCACCCTCCTAATCACTTCCTGCAACCTTCCCGCCGCCACACCATCAATAAACTCCACACTCCTTCTCACCTTTCCTCCACTATCATCCATCTCCAAAACCCACACTAGGTCATTCTCCACCGTCTCGTTTGCCCCCTTCGCCCGCATATAATAGCTGCCCCTCACCACAGCAATCATTCGTACCTCATCGATAATAACGTCTGTGATATGGGTGTCCCAGGACTCAAGATGAGGCGTCATACTGCTGAGATGGCCGATGAAACCTTCAACGTCTAGCTCTCCGGAAAGCCCTGGCTTGGTGGATACAAGGTAGTTGTGCCCCCAGCTATGCGTAAACGTGGGTGAGGTGCGTATAGCGCGGATTCGGGAGTGGTTCATGCGCGAGGGTTGGGTGAGGTCTTGGGACTGAGAGTTTATGAATTCGGTAGCGGTTGCGTGGAGGGTCTTGTATTTTTCGGAACCGGATAGAGGAGCGAGGATGGACATGGTGTCAGAATCTTTGGCGTGAGGATAAGGGTAGACTAGAAGGTCACAGTTGATCTGGATGATGGTGTTGCGCTTAACACTCTTTCGGCTCCCCACAACGGAGATTGCGGGGTTGTAGAAACGTTATTGGTTAAACGAGTATGTCTCGATTCCTAGTGCGGCCAATCTGTTAAGGCAGGAAATTGGGAGATCCTTTGGCAGGCATTGCGAAATTCCCAGCCCCGGATTTGCCTACGACGCGTCAGAAATCAACATCTACGCGTGTGATTGTAGCTAGGTAGCTTGAGGCTATAATTGCGCGTACAAAAGCCTATATCGACGATCCATTTAGTGTTGTAGGAGAGGGGTTTTCGACGTATTTCGAGCCTCATATGTACCGCGCGTACGGTATCTCCTCCCATCACCAGAGCGCGTCCCTCTTCCACAAGGCTCTCAATTCATGACCCGTGGTCTCTCTATTCGTATGCACCTTCATATTAAGCACTTCCTACAGTATGGTTGGTACCCGGATGAGATCGCTGGCCGCATCGGTATTTCTCGCTATGCGGTTGACAACGTGTTAGCAAACCTCTGAGATTATGACAGCGTGCGGAAACCACTGCAGAGCAATCTAGGTACTAAACCCAAACTCAGCGCTGAAGACGGCCAGGCTCTATTCAATAAGTTTGTGCGCAGCGGGTGGATGTATCAAGACGAGATGGTCATGTGGTTGCTAATAGAAAGAGGTGTATATATTAGTCGTCATGCTGTTAGTAATTATTTAAAGTCACACAACTGGACTAGAAGGACACTGCAGCCGTTTTGTGCCAACCAGAACAAGGCTTGAGTCGTATCTCAAATGTATGAGGTGCTACGCGGCCAACGAATTGGTGTTTCTTTACGAGTCAATATTCAACAAGAATACTTACTAGAGGCACCACACCTACGCACCTATTAGCAATAAGACTCGGTATATGGCCAAAATTAAGAAGGGAGACATCCACGCGATTCTACTTACGTATGCTGTTAATGTACAGAGCTCAAGAAGAGATACTTCAGTAGAGATGACTTTATCAAGTAGATTAAAACACCTTTTGTACCCACGCTCCGCGAGGCCTTTAGCTACAGACCAATAGTAGTCATCGTCAACAGTGTGTCATACTAGGCAGAAACAGCTCTCCTACAAACAAAAAACGTCACTATAGGCCTTTGTGCGTGTAATTACAACCTCAAACTTGCTGCAACTTTAATATGGTCCATATTACAATTTAGATGCTCTCATGAGCAGTTTCATTGGAACTTCTTTTCAAGTCATCTCAAGAAACGGAACATCTGAACCAAAAATGCAGCAAACTTGTACAAACTGACTCTATCCAAAAACCTTGATAGATCACCTACGCCCCACTGATTACCCAAACCTCATTTGAAGAATCACTAGTCATAAAAAGCCTTTTCATCCCGTCAAAAGCCAAATCAACAGGACGAAAGCATCTTGAAGGGCAGTTTCCATTGTTGGGATTACTCATTACGTTTATAGCGGCTGTGGTTGATGTCGAAGGCTCAGTTGGCATGCCGGTAGTAGGATTAACGTTAATCTTGCTGAGACGGTAGCCATCGGGCGGGCTCCGATCCCTTATGACCGTCAGTAACGCTATGATATGCATTTCACAAAAGCCATCGGCGTATTTTCGGAGGGTTGGGTCGTGCGAAGTAGAAGAGAAGAACTATTAAAACGTACCAAGAGCCGTGGAAAGTAATATAAGCCGCAGTGCTATTGCTATTAAAACGAACACTCAACGGTGCAGTATGACTCGGAAAGCACAGCTTCGGCGGAGTACGCTGTGCGCAAATAGCATCGCTGCCTGTGCCAATCGCAAACTGTGTTCCAACCTTGATGTTTTGGTTATTGG
The DNA here is from genome assembly GCA_001599595.1 of Beverwykella pulmonaria. Taxonomy (NCBI): domain Eukaryota; kingdom Fungi; phylum Ascomycota; class Dothideomycetes; order Pleosporales; family Melanommataceae; genus Beverwykella; species Beverwykella pulmonaria. The sequence continues at coordinate 2,217,398 of BCHH01000009.1, read as the reverse complement.
GAATGACGGATGGATCCCATGCAGCAAAGCATTCGGGATAGCCGTAGTTGGCGCCACGTTCAGACGAAGTGCCGCTGAGAGTGCCGTGGTAGTTAAGCTCCTCTATGAATGACGAGTGAGTTGTTCTAGTTCCAGGGGAGAGCTTGGGAAAACGGAAGGAGAAAGAGCAGGGATAACGAACCGCAAGGGTTAGTGTTGTGGATATCGACGTTATTCTTCTTCATGTCGTCTACACCGTTTTCAACAGACCACTAGAGACAAGATCAGACCTCACAACTCCAAAAAAGTACGCGTCCAAAGCATCATATAACGTACAATTCCGCCAGAGATTGGATTTTCGGTTACTCCGACACTGTTCCTCAGTCCCCATCCCAAGACCTCCCCAGCTGTATAAGCCACTGACGCTTGGCTGATCTTCGCGATGCTAAAGGTTCGAAGCTGGCTGCGTCCGGAACTTTGCTGCGATGTTGCAGCGTCGATGTTAGCATTGGAGCCGACTGATACTACCAAGAGATCTGGATTCTTCTTCGAAGTGAGGATAGTGCGAGTCGAGTGGCCACTATTGCTCATGCCTGTGATGAGCGTCTTCCTTGTCCCCACAGTCCCAGCAGCAGCGTCATATGGATACCCCCAGACGGTCGTCATAGAAGAAACGAAAAGAGTCTTGCCATCTACCGAAAGATCAATCCCGTGGTTAAGCTAATTCGCAACTGTCAGTGAGAGTTATCTCACTCAAGTAGAAAGTAACTTTTCTCACCCCTCTCTCATTGATAAGCTGCTTGAAACTCGCAACGCAAATATCGATCCCACCGTTATCTGTAAGCTTTACGTAGCGAACTCCAGTGCCAGATTCAACGATCAGCAAGTTGTTCAAGGAATCAAAGACTAGGCCACGAGGCGATTTCAACCCGTTCATGACGACACGGCCGGAGAAGCCAGTACCCCATGTTGGAGCATAGGCGGGGTTGATTGTTGTGCATGTCCGAGCGAGAGTGTTTGAAGAGAGAGTTGCAAGGGCGAAGACGAGATGGTAAAGTGGAATCATGGCGGATGATGGACTAGCTTGCGTGTGGTCGTTCATCCACTTTCAGTGATATTAGAGACTAGATGGAAAGTGCTCGCATTTCTTATACCCCAACCTCCATTGCGGGGGAGTTGGAGAAGGGCACCTCTTTAGGTTCAACATGAGCTTTGCCATCCCGAGTTAGGCTGTCCACCTAGTTATGCATTGTATGAATCGTTTGGCTCTAATGTGCAATCTCCTTCAAATGAAGTAGAGTTTGGCAAAGCCATGGCACAATAGACTTAAAGCCATGACCTCATGTGTGTGGTATTGGTGTGCGATTGTAATGAATTATGGGTCTTGTGAGAGGACAACCTAGACCAAATTTGGTACTTGTGATAGTTTAGACAAGTTCGCATCAAATTAATGCTAGGTTAAAGAGTGAGCCAAGATCTCACAGTCGATCGATAATGGTTGCCAAGCTTGAATTTGCAGAGCAGCGAATCAACGAGTGATTTTTTTTAAATTATTGTTTCGCGACTGCCCGCCTTTAATATTTATGTGCTATGTAGACCGCGGTATACAAGGATATGAATGCGGGGTGAAGAACCTTTTAATTGGTTAAAGTCGGCATTTGAAAACCTGTGCAGCTCGTGCGTGTCAAATAGAAGAAAATATTTCGGTTATCAGGATAGCGGTATTACCAGTTTCATTCCTAGGGCTACTACTTTATAGCGTGAATCTCACCTAGGGTAGGGACCCAAGCGTCATTGATTTTTTGAAGTGATGTACTCCTGCGACTTCTTATAAACTAAATCAAGTGACAGCAGCTCTAAAACAAGAAAGAGGTGATGTAATACAAGTAAATTAAAACTAAGAAGCAGAAGAGCTTCTTCGAAGCTGACGATTAATACAAGGGGGTAACATGAGTGGGCCAGCAGCGTTCCCTGTCACGATTAGTGGAAGCAGTCAATCGTCTGATGGGTAAATGTGTATATAAGGAGTGCGAAAGCCGTGGCGAGCTGACTGCTCGCACGATGGCTATATGTACTTGTGAATGGGAGCTAGCTGGAATAGGACATATGGTAGAGCATGTGCGACACGTAACACACCCTGCTAGGGCTTCCATTGCCACCGCCATTGCCACCGCCATAAACCTTAAGAATATACTTTATAGTTTATCAGCATAGTCAATTCAATTGTATCCTCTTTATGTACAGCTGTCCTGCCTGCAAGCCCACTCTCCAGCCCATAGTTCCATATTGCCTATTATAACCTTGCCTCCTTCTTACATTACCTTGCGTTCCCTCCTCTCACCTTCTACACCTAGCAACCCCCCTCTTAGTCGTGATGACGTTTAAGGATCCAGAAATCCTGCTTATAGATTATCTGGCTTAAATAGTGTCGTGATGTGACGAAGTAGATAGAGAGAGACAATTTTTGTATTGATTCTACAGAGGAGCTACCGAAGAAACATCTAGAGTCTTACCATGCACGGCAGGAGCCTACCAAGGTAGCCATAACAAACATGGAAGTGAGTCATATAAGCAAACATCAAGGTGGCTCATCATATTACCCACGGGCCGACAAATAGCTCCTAAACTTTGGGAGACAGCAATTAATATCATATTTCTTATTAGCGCTTCTAGTATCAAAGATCTAGTCTCAACTAGTTTGAATAGATGCTTTATTAGTACGTATTACTGTTGCCCACATCTCAGGAGTCCATTCTAGGTAAGAATAAGCCTGGCCTCTTGCTTTTTAGATATAATACGTAGCTTCTCTGTAGCAATGAAGTAAGCGTAGCCCTCCTTTTCAAATGCTTTGTATAAGGATTGCTTGCAGGCAGAGACGCCCTCTAGGAATGCAATATCTTCAAATAGTTTCTATTAGTGGAAGCGATCAAGCTTAACCAGGACACTAAGACGCTATTAGGTCAGTGTATTAATATTTGGCTTTCTTCCTCACGCTTTTGAGGAGTCCAAGTATCCTTTTGGAGAGAGGCAGAAATTGCTACAAGAGACACCGAGAGAGCTGTTGGTCTTCTTGTGAGTCCAATCAGCATAGCAGTTAAGAGTATTCTTAATATTACGCTCGCAGACAGAGAGCCGGGTTTCTTGCTGTCGGAGTATTGGATAACGAAGAAGCGGAGGTGGGTGGTGGCCAAGGTTCTGGCGTACACGATTTGGCACTTTAGGATGTGTATATCTGTTGTGACGGGCAGCTGAGAGAGCACAGAGCTGAAAGCGAGTTATATTACGAAATAACTAGGTGCCGGGATGAGGTAGCTCGGCAGCATGGTTTTATACAAGGAATAAGCGAGGTCATGTGACATGGTCATAGCGGTCATGTGACGGGGTTGTCACATCTGTCGCAGTATTTTAGCAGCTTCTTTGGCTTATAAATTACTCAAGAGCTACGTCTCATATGGCTAAAACCACGCTAGCGCTAGCAAGGAGTGCTGCCAGCCCGCTCGTGTTACCTCCTTGCATTCTTGCTAAAGCTCTCAGCTGAAGCTATATGCCTCTTGCTAAAGCTTTCAGCTGAAGATATATGCCTCTTGCTAAGCTCTCAGCTAAAGATATATGCCTCTTGCTAAGCTCTCAGCTGAAGATATATTCCTCTTGCTAAGGCTCTCAGCTGCGGGGTTGTGAAGGCTGTGGAGGCTATGTCAGCCACGATGCCTTAGGTTAGAAAACCTACCAAATTAAATTTAATAGTTTGTATTGTTAATAGCTAAAATAATATGTGGAAATTGTAAGGTTGTGTCGTACTAATAGGATTGAGAGTAGGTTTTAGGGTAGAGAGGAGTGTATTCTAGGAGACGAACCGCTAACAAGCTACGTTGGCAGCGGGAGAACACTAATGGCCTAATCACATGACACCTGAGTCAAATTGCCTTCGTACAGGCCAGAACTGGCCTTACAGAATGTTTTGGCAACCGCAAGCCACTACAGACACCACAGCGCCTTCTTATATACTGCAAACACTACAGAATGGAAAGAGAAAAGGCTACAAAGGCGCTAGGAAAACGCATACTTACGCTATACAACCCTTTTAATACTGTAAAAGGAAGGATAGTCCTTATAGACATCCTACAAGAAACAGAAATTGCTATAGCAAGATAGCTGCTAGCAGCAGCAGCTCTCTAAGTACGTTCTAAACCGGCATAAACAATAAAACAAAAAAAAAGGTAACGTATTCGATAAGCGAGCGCTCCAGACAAGCGAGCGCTCCACCCTACCAACTTTCCACGACTCTAAACTAAGACAACTCAACAACGCAAGAAGATATAGACTATCTACAACTTAGAAATTAATCTATAGTGATTTCTTCATCTTTTTGACACGTACGAATGTTGTGACCTGATTCTTTGCAGCGGCTACAACGCGCCTGCTGCTGCGCGTTCCTACCTGCGCGTGCCCTGCCTTGACGCGTTTCGGCCTCAAGCTGTCCATCAACGTCCTTTTGAGCAATTATATCACTACCCTCTGCCTTTGTTAGGGTCCCTTGCTTCTAAATCTGCTTCTTTTTACGCGCTCTGCGCTTTGTTGCAGCTTTATTTGCCTTTTAGAGGCGAGTGACTTTATCGCGTAGTAATACGGCTGAATGCATTATTACTTCAGCACCCTTAGTAAGGCGATTAAGCGACTCTATAATTAACGTAGGTGAGCTATCCTGATGCCTTTGAATTCAACCCTAAATTAGGGCTGATTAAGCTCCTAGCTTAGCTGTGTTGCTTGGTGTTTTAGATTCCTATTAGGCAACCTCTATAGCAGGAGGAGATGGCGTCCAAAGCCTTACATCAAGCTTTAAGAGTACAGCCTCTAGGTTAAATAGTACTAGGCCTGTGCCTTGAAAGCTTGCGCGGATATTGTCCTCTGTAATTAACTTAAAAAAAGCTGCTTTAAAGGCTGGGAGGAACTCTAGCTTGGTAATGTGGTAGATGTAGTTGCGCACTAGGCTCTTAATCTAGCGCCTATACACCTTCTTATAAGGTCTAAAGCAGCCTACATCAAGTGGCTGTAGCAGGTGTAACGCGTGCGACGGTATATAGAGCGTAATAATATTGTTGTCCTTGCAGATATCTTTAAAGCCTTGTGATATGTGGCTCTTATGGCCGTTGAGAATAAGTAGGCAATATTTGCCTACTATATAATGCTTTGTATGCTTGTTAAAGTGCTTTAGCCACTTAACACTAAGCTTATTAGTTGTCCAGCCATTGTTGCTTACTAATATAGGCTAGTCTAGTAGTATATTGTCGTCCTTGTACTATACTAAGAGGTAGTATATCCCTGCAAGAATAATAAATAGTGGAATCACCCATCTGCATGCATTAATCCTATAGATTACTGTGGCCCATTTACAATTGCCTAGTTGTACAGATTTTAGCCAATTGCGTCTCTTAGAGCCTGTAACAACTTTTCCTGTCAAGATAACGCCCATCTAGTTGCTAGTTTTGTTAAAGTTGTATGTGTCTTTATCTAGGATGCTGTACTTTGCTTTTGTATTGCGTACAAGCTTAAACTACAGCACAATAACCTCTAGATCTTCGCATAGAGCTCTCTGGCAATTGTACTTTCAATTAAATTGTGTTTTGAGCTCTGGCGTGCGCTTGACAAAGTTCTCTGGCTACTTAATTCCAACCTTGCCAGCAGCACGCTTAGCGAGTAGTTTGTTGGCTATATCTCGCACCTCGCTCAGTCTAGGCGCAAATCCTCTTGAATCTAGGTCAAGTATATATTGAATAAGAACTAGCTCTTCAGACTTAGTGAGCTTCTTTGAGTTGGGCTCACAATCGCGTCGCGCAGTTGTTCCAGCGCGTCGTCGTCTAAGTGTCCTTCGGTCGACGTTGTATATTGCTGCAGCACGTCGTTCGCTCTGTAATTGATTGTTATTGATAGCTGATATAGCCAAGGATATCCTGCCTTCGTTTTGGACTGATTGCGCGTTGCGTTGTTGAGCCATTGTGGTTGAAAGTTGACGCGTCGCGGAAAGTTGGAGGGGTGGAGCGCTCGCTTGTCTGGAGCGCTCGCTTATCGAATACGTTACAGGATAGGCATAGCAGGTGTTTGTATTTCCTTATTTCTCCTTATTGCTTGCACAAGCCCCAATTGCAAGACTGTAGCTGCCCGCTTTAAAGCCCTAGCAAAGAGGGATAGGTAGAGTGAGCACAGTGCTATATAGCCCGGGTAGCTGCATAAGCATCATTGTATTAGCCTAGCAGTAGATAGTATTAATGTAAATAATAATTTCCAAAAAAATGAGATATGCTAGAGGTATTGTACTCTTAACGGATAATGTGTATGGCTGTTTATTGATAGGATCAGCCATATATACGTCGCTCTTTTAAGGTATCTTCATTTTCTACATGTAAATTGAATTCATTTTTGATCTACAGTCGAATCTGGAGGAGGTGTGTAAGCAGTATGCTACTGTAGTGCTTACTATCTGCTGTCCAGTTAGCTCGTCTCATCCCACCTCATCTAAAACAAAAACATATGCACGTACAATACAATCATACAAAGCACCCCGCCTGCTTGCAATCTTCGCGTCACCTTACTTTTTCTTTTTCTTCAAATAACTGCATGTCCTTGCACTTCCGCCCATAAAGAAGGCGGCGGAATTTATGCAAGTGAAAAAAGTGAAGACTGCCAATGGTTCTGCAAACGAGATTACATAAATTATGATCTCTCTCGTGTGTGGTGGGGAAGTCGTGCCGAGATCAAATGCCATAGGCGTTGGGTATTGCGTTGCACAGTCATTGGCTAGTTGCATACGCGCACATCCCAGTCGAGGTCGTTACCCTCACCGCTTAATAGTATCATAGCTAAGGCCGAATGCGCTTAAGCATTGGCTTGCTGAAAATGCATAGATATTCAGTCGAGGCCATCGCTCCACCATTTGATAATATTATGGCTGAGGCCGAAATCGCTCTACCACTGGTTGCCCCATAAATTTTCACAAGCCTACTGAGAAAGTCTTAACGGCGTTCACATGTCTTTGAAGTAGTATCTCAGCTAGCCACCAAGCTGACAGGCTTTGATCTAGGTCTAGATGAATCTGGTACGCTGACAGGCATCGAATAGTGTTGTATTCAGGTTTCTCAAGTATAAAGGACGACTCCTTCGGTGTTTAGGAAATTTTGTTCATGACAGCCCCAACAAACCCACAAGACAATCTCATCAGAATTACTTGTTTTGAACCCATTTTCTCCATTATGGACTCCTATGGACCTATTTGCTTCACTAAGATTCTTGGTGTAAACGATGAGAACAGCATACCCCCAAAAGAGAGTATCTCTAAGGCAATCGAGGAGAACCCACGAAATGGGTCGCTCACCTTGCCTCCGGCGCCAACTGCACCGGGCGGACCTTTGGGTCTTGCTATGATGACTAGGAAGTTCTGGCTACCTGGCCGCGAGCTAAAGATTGGTTTCCAAGGAGGCTCTACATGGCAGAAGGTTGGTCAAACTAGAGTACAGGATCTAGAGCTTCGAAATTACTCACTAAGGTTTAGGATAAAGTCAAGGAGTATGCCCCAGAGTGGTGTCAGTACGCCAACATCAAGTTCGCCTTTTTCGACTCGGGAGAGGTAGACATTCTCATCGCTTTCAATCCTGGTTTGGGATCCTGGTCTTATCTGGGGACAGACTGCTCCTGGTTCAGCTCCCAGAACCAACCGTCAATGAATTTGGGTTGGATCAATGATAATAAGTCAGAAGACGAGATCCGTTCCGTCATTCTTCACGAGTTTGGTCACGCACTCGGAGCTGTTCATGAGCATGAGAGTCCGTATGCTCAAATTCCATGGAACAAAGAGCAGGTCTACAAGGACCTTGGCGGCCCCCCTAACAATTGGGACAAGGCCAAGGTTGACCAGAACATGTTCACTCTCTACACACTCCAGGACACCCAGGCCACGGCGTTTGACCCGGATAGCATCATGCTGTATTATTTCCCTGCCAGTTGGACCACGAATGGCAAGGGCACCAGCTACAACTTCAAATTGTCTACGACTGATATGGAGTACGCCAAGTTTTGCTATCCAACTGATGCTTTTGATGCTGGACAATACAACACCATGGAGATACGCCCGTGGGACAAGCCGCAGTTAGACAACGATAAAGTCATCTACTACCAAAAGAAGTATGATTCTGTGCCAGATATCCCAATTGGTATCACATCCCTCGACATCAGCCAGAGCACTGGCATCCGTATCAGAGCTTTCGCCAGCGAGGCAACGACTGAGAAATTCAAAGCATCCCTGCAGAGTTGGGCCGACACTACGCTCTATTCGGCCTCCATGACGTTCCTAGAGAAGAGCTCGCGCTTCAGCTACATTCAAACAGGTATCTACAATACCCAGGAAACGCGTCCATGGGATCAGCCGCAGTTGACGCAGTCGAAGCGCATCGATTTTACAACGCCATTTGAGGCCCCACCCAAAGTAATCACCTGGTTGCAGTCCCTGGACATGGACAATAACAAGAACTGGCGCATCAGAGTGTATCCTACCGACATTGATAACACTGGCTTCACCATCCATGCCGACTCATGGGCCGACTCGATCCTATATAGCGCCGGTGTCACTTGGTTGGCCTACCCTTCCGACCAGCCCGGTGTCACCAGTGGTAAATTCAACACCCAGGATGTACGTCCCTGGAATAACCCACAGGCCGAGAACTCGGGGGTCTTCAACTTTTCCACGGCATTTTCAAAGGTGCCCAAGGTCATCATGGCCATTGACTCGCTCGACTACGATCATAGCAAGAATTTGCGCCTGCGGTTGAGCACTTCCTCAGTCACTAATACGGGAATTACCTGGCACCTTCAGAGTTGGTGGGACTCTATTATGTATAGCTCTGGTGCGTCGTTCTTCGCTTGGAGTTGAGCCTTACTAGTCTGCAATATGAATATGTAGTGTTTACGTAATAAATTGAACAATAACGTTATGCATAATAGCATCATTTATGTCTTTGAACTCTAATAGCTTTCCTCTGTCGGCAGCAGTATCTACAAACAATCTAATCAGAAGCTTAAAACCGAACCAGTCAGTCTCGCTATGTCTCGATTTTCTGAAAGTAGCTTTATTAGGCTTGCCAGTTCTAAGGAATGCTAAAGCAATGCTTTTGGAAAGCGCCTGCTACAAAGCGCCCCTCCACGCTCTAGGTGTAGCTTGGAAGATCTGCAAACGTCTCACCAAGGCTCTTCTTCTGGAAACAGTCCCGGCAACAGTATGCTGACCGCATATACCACAAGAAATTTATGACTCGTCCGGAAAGATTCCTGTTCAGAATTGTCAATGCGAGATTCCGCTGCTTTATTCGGAATTCCTGGAAGTAGCCTTGATGTCACCGAAGCCAGAGACATGCCATGCAACAAACCGCAAAGAAGAAAGAAGCAGAATAGACAGATTGATAAACTCATCAAAAACACCCCAAAAATAGAAATAATGCCTGTAATCTGGCGTTTCATATGAGATTGTACAAGCTGCAAAGTATCCACAATATCCGCCCCTGAATGTGACTGGGAATCATGATGGGTTTATAAACGGCGGTGCTTTACTATATATGTCCGGTGGAACTACCTTCCTGAGGATTTTGACAGCTCTCAATTCTATACTGATTGATGGTTTCATCGAGGAGGATTTACTATTTTGGAGTTAAAATGAGGTGAATTGAGCTCTCTGTGTGTCAGAGAAGGTTGGGCGAGAGGACCCCTATATATATCTCGTACAATGGCACGTGATAGAGTAATGCACGTGATATAACCGTAACATACTACAATCGAGAATTATGAAGTTCAAGTTGACTAGTTAGATATGGGGACGATATCAGCTTGAAAGTGGAAATAATCACGGAGTCTAGGGGCAGCTCCAATATATTGGTAGAACATGCGTTGTGACTTTCAATTGTCAATAGGAATTTTTTCATAGTCAAAAGATCAAAATCTTGAAGATCGTTGTCTGGAAAGTGGTACTTAAGCCGCGAGCCAAGTGGCGCGCTTAATATCGCAGCGCCGTTCTACTTACACACTATTCATATTATAGACGCTGGTAATCGCCGAACAGAAAGGCTGATGAGTCGAAATACGTACATCCGTTCCAGAAAGTTGCTTCTCCTCGTCACAACCAACAGCAAATACAATATTGAGTGGTGCTTGGAAATTAACAGTATTGGTTGGGCACCGCGCATCACCAACACCAGCTTGCTCTACCCAAGACCACGATACGTGGTATACATGTTTGCCACTGCAAGAATAAGTCCTTGCAACGCCGCGCCATTTCGTTGTTTGGCACAGGAAAGAGTCAAACTATCGTCGCACAAAACCTCATGTTCGAGCAAACAAGCTTTACTTTAGTTAAGGACCTTTTTCATCGAAAGTATGAGATGATTTTCAAATTTTCCCTCTCACTTTCCACATTACTTCCCCTCTTCATGCTTTTATCCATCATCCTGCTCGAGAAGTATTTTCTATTCCATTCAGCTGCTTTTTGTGAACCACATCCCGCTTCTCTATATTGCTTCGGTTCCTAAGATTCTCTCAAACATACGGGGACGTCGTAGAATGGCAGTGAACTGCTCCCGCCCCCGCCCACCCTCATCGAAGTCACCGACCTACACTCCAAAGTCCTTGTCCCAGCGGGTAGCACATTCACTTTCTACGAGTGGTTGCAGTATGGCTATGCCTACGTATGGAGGCATCGGAGGCTGAGAAGCGATTGCATTCTGGGATTCCTTCGGGGGTGTATATGTTTGCGGTTGCTGCATTATTGCAGAATGTGTTCAATACTAAACGAGCTGGTACGATTATACCTGAAAAAGTGGAGAACACCATATTGGCGGAGAAAACAAAGAGCGTAGCCGCGCCGCCGCTGGGTGGGGAATCGTGCTATGAACATATCCCCTCTGAATCCTCAGCCTCGTGTAACCGCCCACACTTTCTGTTTTTGTGCATCACCATAAGCCCACTGGAGGACTGCATCCAGATCAGCAAAAAACCCCGCATCCCCTCTTTCGACTTCGTTCTAGCCCTTTCTCATAAATCGGCATTGATTCTCCGGTGCCCGTCCATGGTATCGCTGACCAGCCGCTGAGCCACTGGATATACTTACAGCTTGCGCCCGCCACCTGCAGTAGATATCTCGTGATTTCCATTCCGGCCACTGAGCGCGCTGCTGACCTACCATGCAACCGTATCGCGTCAAGCCCCATTGGCCTGCCTGCTGTAATACCGCTGCTGAAGAGCTGCTGGTGCTGCCTCTGCCCTCACTCCTCCATCCGTAACTGCTCGCTACTGCAGCTTCCATTGGGCCAGCTCGTCACCGTGAGGTGTGTATATAGAGCGGAGGCCTCCCCTCGCATTAACCTGTTGCTGTTGCTGCTGCCAGCTATCCCTTAGCGTTGACAGATCCTCGCTACTATAAAACAGGAACAACCAGACAATATGCACCGGGTGTAGGAGCCAAAGCAGAGAGAATTCAGTATTATTAGCCAGCTAGCTGCGCTAGAGCAAATCCTTCTTACAGCCCTCTTATCGCGCCCGTGCGCTGTACACCAGGTATTCAAACCATCTGTTCAGGAGTTCTACACACGGAAGCAGTATTATGACGATACCGTGACAGAGGATAAGTTGCTATTCTGAATTAAACAGAAGGTAGTGAATAGGCCTCCAAGAACTAAATCTCGCAAGGTAGCAGGTAACGTGCCTCAAAGAACAGAAACAGCTTGCCTAGGGCCTAGTTTGTATCTAAGTTACTGCTATCACCGATCTCTATCAGATGTAGAGGGCCATGCGCATGAACGCTTACCTGAACCCTCTCCCCCACGGGGGATACTATGCGTGAGTGCCTTCGGTCTCTGCAGCGGAGAGATGCGCAGCGGGATCAAGAACAGTACGCTGATAAGGGGAGACACGCTTCTAGATGGCTACTCCGAAGGTGAGTCTGAGCGCACCTACAGTAATCGTTGGGTATACGGGGCAACGTCCTTAGAAGAATGCCACTTGCATACGCTAGTTGATGTCCTGCTAGGTCACTACATGCTTACCCATGGTGGTAACCGGCGCTCAGCAGAGCTATCAGACCTGTTCACGTTCGAGTTTAAAGGCGAGGGACCTACGCGCTACAGGCCCCTGATATTCACTACTTGCGCCAGCAAGCAGTGTTAACATGGCCGTCTAGAGACGCTCTTCCTTCTTTAGCTCTATAGCCTTCCTCTTCGACAACCACGATAGCTGTACGTAGTCTATCAATCTAGAGAACCTGATGCTTGTTCTGTAAGCAGGACACTATGTCACGTGGATATGCCACTGACTAATCACTCCGTCATATATATATATCATCTGTACATATCTCACATCTCACACACATCTCACACACATATATACACACACAGACATACAATACACATCTTCATACTCTCTCCCACACACTCCAGCTTACATGTTCATCTCGTGTTCCTTACAAAAACAGACTGACCACAGTGGTTCAACGCAGCTCTTGGACGGGCGAGATGCGACGACTTCTAGGATTATTGCAATCTCGACCCACTAGAGACATCTCTAGCGACTTCAGTGAATATTGTTGTAATATTTCAATTTTATAGCTTCAGCACGTGTGAAGCGCTTAATATTAAGACATAGTGCGCCGTAGCGAAGAGCTACTTTGCTTACATTCACCTCAGGCACGGGTTCAAGGCTTGCGTGCATGGTGCAGGGAACGGGACTTGTTTTCTTTATCAGCTGCTTGCTTCGTCATCATCAACGCGGCATATATACGGGCATCCGAACACCACGCCCATGGATGTATCAATCATGGAGGAGGCATCAATCACAGACGGGCCATCAATCACGGACATCATTACCACCGAACACACGACCTTCACCCCAACGAGATCATGAACATTTCTTCATTCATTCATCATCCATCTCTCTATTTCATCTTGTTTAGTAGCTAGATACAACGAAATTGAAACAGTCTACTGCCAAACCTCACCTTGATCCTCACCCTCCTCTATTAGTGCATTGCTGCTTCAGACATCGCATGGCTGCGAGTCGCCCTCCTACCCTTGTGATATTTTTATATCACACACCTTTCCTCCACCGCAATAGTAGTTATAGCTAAGCAATTTACCGATGAATTATAATTGTGAGCTAATAAAAATATGGAAAGAACTGGCCGATTACTAATAAACACGTATATTTGGCAGGGTGTGAATAAACTAGAAGGAACCGATCGAACGAATTGCGATAGAAGACTCTTAGCGAACTAGTATAAGAACGCTCTATTAGACTTTTTAGTGGTGTAATTCTATAAAAACTATTGTCAGACAACATGGCTATCATATCAAGTGTTTCATCGAGTATATATACTCGCAGTCGTTCACTGCACAAAAATGCACCTAGAACAGATGCTTCAACCCCTCGATCGTGCCCTTGAACCCTACAACCTCCTTCTCATCAATACCCAGTTCTTCAGGGCTAATAAAGTTTTCATTCTCCTCCCACGGATCACACATCTCACCAAACTTGAATTGCAAGCCCAGCTCATTGCCAGCTGGCCCCCAAAGCTTTGTCCACGCATCGATAGTGGTCTCCACGAAGACGCCCTTTTTACCCACAATCTCAGACCACGCATCTATCATCTGCTGGAAGGACCACTTCTCTAGCGCAACATTGGCGTACTTTCCATAAGCCTTCTCGCCGGCCGCTAAAACCTGTCGCACCCAGATACCAGGGTTGACAGCTGCCGAACAAAACAGTACTGTTAGCAGACGTTCAATAGTAGGGGATACTTATATTGTAAGACACGCCTATATACTGTCTTAACGAAGAAAAAAAGTAAGACTTACTAGACAGCAATTTAGCAAGTAGTCTCTGTAGAGGGGAGAGTGTACCATAGCCAGGAAATTTCCTGGCATCTGTACCGTAAGCTTACCTCATGTCGCCCGAGAGCAAGGCTTTGGCGTCGGGTTTGGAGGGTATCGTTTGGACCCATTGACCATTTCCGGGCTAGTGGTTGACCGGCCAGTCAGCTTGGTGAACAGATTATGCACAAGATAAGCAGGTAGTACGTACGTATTCGATGGGCTTGATGAGAGGGAAAAAGGCCATGTTTTGTGGGTAGTAACCAAAGTACAGATAGGTGCTGATTTTGGCCAGGTTGGGCAACTCAGACTTAATTCGCGCGTCCACGTTCGCCTTGTAGTCCATGTGCGGGGTGAGAAGCTTTCCTTTTAACATGCGCTTTGCGCTCGGGGTCGTGGACCAAATATAATGTTCGAGAGTAGCCGTCTTGTTGGCAGCTCGGGCGATTTTCATGCCTTGCTCCTCCTCAATGACGCCGGATTCGTCTTGGGACTTACCTTGGAAGAGGTGCTCCCACCAGTTGGTGACGGCGAATATAGCGTGTACGCCCTATAAATGCCATTAGCAACACGACACCTCTTTGAACTGTGCGCAGAGAGTTGTATGCTTACTTCAAAAGCCTTGGTCAGAGAAGCCTCGTCATTGAAGCTGGCTTGAACAATCTCTACGCCTTCAGTGGCAAGTTTCTTTGCCGCTTCACTCTCGGGGTTCCTGGTGATGGCCCTAACTTTCCACCCAGGCGTCTTCTTCATCACATTTACGACACCACCACCCTGACTCCCCGTTGCTCCCGTTACGGCAATAATCTTAGGACCCTTGGTGGGAGGCTCTTTGATAGCTTCAGCCAAGTCACTTGTCTCGCCGTGAATAAGCGCAAACCAAGGGTCATACACTTTCTCCGTGCGCTTTGCAAAAGCTCCACTCTTATACTCTGGTTTACCCCAGGGGATGAGCTTGTCATGCGCCGCTTTGAGCGTCTCGCCCGTCCTTGTGTTCTCTCCGTCGTCGAGGAAGACATCGTAACCAGATATGAGGTTTGTCCTGAGTGTCATCTGCTCCGGCAGGAAGGCGGTGCTAAAGTCAGGCATCGCCGGCGTCTCAACACCGCCAGGCATGACGCAATTGATGGTGATGCCTTCCTTCTTCGCCAGAACTGGGGCCATCGTTCGGACCCATTGGTGGATTGCAGCCTTTGCAGCGCAGTACTCGGGAAATGTTGGACACGGATATACCCCAATCATGCTGCCAGTAACAATAATTTTGCCCCCTTTCTTTTCTGGGTTGTTGCGCATGAAATGCGTGGCAAGCGTGGTCCCATATATCGTGCCTTTGAGGTTGATGTCAGTGCAGCTCAGGTCAGGCTCGGAAGGCAAATGGTCCACGGCGACGTCACGGTGCGCAAAGTTATACACGGAGCCGCGGTCTACACACCCAGCATTGGCGATTAAAACGTCGAGACGGCCCCATTTCTGCCAAACGGTCCTGAAGAGATTAGCTTGAGACTCATAGCTTTTGACATCGCATTGCACGAAGAGAGCTGTGTTGCCAGAAGCGTCGAGGTTGGACGCGACGGCTTGCCCATCTTTTTCACGTCGTCCACATAGAGCAACTCGGTAGCCGCGCGTATGGAGATGCTCCGCCAGCCAGGAGCCGATGCCACTCTACAGGAGTTAGGTCAGTTCCAAGCTCGGATTATAGTTTGGGAGGCATTACTTGCCGTGGCGCCCGTGACAATGGCAACTTTCTGCTCAGTGGCTGGAGGTGAAGCCTTGTTGAGAAGGGAAGCCATTTTGAAGATTGCAGAATCTTCAATTCTCTGGCATAAAGCGGATTTGGACGGGTAAATGAGGAATCCGTCCTAAGCTAATCGCTACAAGGGTATAGCTGAAAGAAATTTGCTCGTATGAGGACTGACTCGTGGACGACATCCAAGAGTGCTTATCAAATCTGGACCGCATCAAGCGGCAGAACGAATGATAGTGGCCAGTTGGACTCTTGTCTATCTTTTCTCCCCTCAACACACATATGAGCGAGGAAAGCAAGAAAGTGCGTACATGTCACCCAACCATAGAGAGTACCTCGGCAGACCATGTAATTGTTACTAGCCAGATGTGGTAAGGGACAGGCTAACTCAAAAGAGCAAGTTCGTTATGAACATATCTAGATCATCGGACACGACCGGAGGGCTAATAACCTCGGGGAAGAGGCTGACCACACCATGGACACATGACCTTAGGTCACGTGATGGTTTAGTGGGTATCCAAAGGAGCCACAGAGCCACGGGAACAAGTTAATTTATTGTAAGCCTAGGACACACTAACGTTATGTAGATGTGCCACTGGCTAATCACTATGTCATATATATATATATATATATCAACTGTACATACTTCCCTTAGAATACTCATCTTGATAGTCTTTCCTCCACACCCTACTTACTACTTACATATATAAATTTGCTAGAACATCTTGTAAGCCCAGGACACCATAATGTCACGTGGATATGCCACTGACTAATCAGTCCGTCATATATATCAGCTGCACATACATTGTACATACATCACATACAATGCACATCTTGACACCGTTTCCTCCCCCCTCCAGCTTACACATCTATATAGTTTAGGATAGTGTAAGCCGAGGACACCATAATGTCACGTGGATATGCCACTGACTAATCAGTCCGTCATATATATATATCAGCTGTACATACATCACATACAATACACATCTTGACACCTTTTCCTCCGCCCTTCAGCTTACAGTTATGAGCCCGGTTCGTGCCTAACCGCACCATCAAATATCGTTTGACTATCACCGTTGTTTATTTTTTGATCCTACCTATCAACCTCGTCGTCAATATGTCTTCTACCGAACCCATTCTTCGAGGAAAACCCAACTGGGAGCACTAGATCTTTGTGGTCAAGCGAGTCGCTCAATCAGGAGGCGTATGGGATTATCTCAACCCTAAACAACCTTATCGTCCCCTCAACAAGCCTGAGAAACCTCCTCGTCCAACTGCCGTTCCTAATGCTGCTGGAACTGCTTTCACCCAACCTACACAGGGAGAGCTCACGCTATACAGTCAGGATATGAGCGCATATTACAAAGATATCAAAGAGTATCAGCGATTGAAAGATAAGTTAGGACAAGTTAGATCCCACATTGCTAAAACAATTCATCAGGATCTCATCTATTATATCCAAGACAAAGACGCTGTATACGATCAGCTCAAGGCACTGCAAAAGCACTACTCACCTACAAGCCAGGATCAAAAATATCAAGTGCAACAAGCGTACGAATCAGCCAAGATCCTGCATGCCCGCTAAATGAATATTGAGGACTAGTGCGACGCCTTTCTTGCTGCCTACAATTGCGCAAAACTACTCAAGCTACCACAAGCACACAGCTTTCAACCTCACCACAATCTACTGCAAGCAATTAATTAGGTTGATCTAGGATATGCCGCTAGTATCTCACGTAAAATCTTTACTGCTGAGAAAGCCTGGGATACAAACCCTAACAATCTAATACTAGAATCTGTTTAGTTATCAGCTGTTGTCGCCAAATACCTCCAATACCACCGCACTACATACTTAAAGAAGACCAATATCTATGGGGGAGCATTTGGAGCAAAGCTGAATAGTAAAGAATCTCTATACAACAAGAAAAGAGCTAGGAACAGTCATACTCCAGCAAAGCCGTGCCTATGCGGTGATATACACTTCTAGAGTCAATGTCCCTACATTATTACATTGCTGAGACTGAGAGGATTTGTTGAAGACCCTGAAAAAGCCAAGAAAGTTGCTAATTACAAGGCCACAGACAAGGAAGGTATACTAAACAAGGTCCATAACAAGCAGCAGCAACACAAGTGTTTTAGAAAGCGGAACAGCAAGGGAAATCACAAGAAAGATAAATCTAATTTAATAGAGATTGACGCTGGAGATGAAACTAAAACTGCTTAGCCACTGCCAACACTACATGCTTTTGCAGTATTTTTATTAGCATTTAGTCTGCAACTGCATTAGTCGCAGCAGTATCCACTCCTCTACTTATAGACCCTAGATCTAGCCACTAATATCTACATTTGCAACAACCCAGCTGAATTCTGATAGGTGGCACCAGCAGCTAACAATAATATTATCCTTGCTAGCAATGCTAAGATATCCATTTAAGCATGGGGAGAAGTAATAATACCCCTATTAACGCTAAGAGGCATCAAATTAACAACGCTTAAGTAGGTAGCGCTAATTCTGTCCTTCTTTACTAACCTTGTCTTACTATCACGCCTTGCATTATTGAATGTCCACTTTGACTCTGGCCGCAACGTCCTGTATCAGCAAACAGGATTAACCTAGGAAGACATTGCACATCTTACCTAATGTGGTGGTCACTGGCTTGTTGTACACCATACTAAGGCTATAGCACCTTAGCAGCCACCCTAGCCATTTGCATATGCAACTACTAATCATCAACCACAGTACTCCGCGCAGCTGCTTTAACCTTAGGCACTCACAAAGCCTCAGCTGCATGTCTTGATGGCACACGCAGGCAGTAAAGCAATTGACCACCTAGCCAATAACGTTATTAGTATTAAGCCACCTAAGGGATCTGCTCCTTGTACTATCAACTGCAAAGAATGTCTGCAAAATAAGGCCTACAAAATTATATCTTGACGCATTAGACATGAGAGGGGTGCATTACGTCTATTTAAAACAGTTGCTATTAACATTATTAAGCTTAATGCCCTAGGTTACAATAGTTATTAATATGTGTTCTATAGATTTGACCTATTCACAAAGTTCAATTTTGTATATACAATGCCTTAACATAATAAGGAAGCACTGCTTAATATCCTTATATAATTAGATTAAACTATCAAACGCGAGTTCAACACCACTGTCACATTTATAATTGCAGATAACAAGAGAGGATATAGCCTTAATGACAACTTAGTTTGTGCATATTGCGCAGCACACAGTATCAACTTTTAGATTAGAGCACCTTATACTAAGGAGCAAAACAGTTCCACAGAACGCTTAGGAAAGAATCTAATTGAATAATTGTGATTAATAAAAGGCACATCAAACCTACTACTAGCAATTGGCCCTAAAATCTATGCAACAGCAGTATATATACTTAATTAGACGCTGACAAAAGCATTAGGCTGGAAGACTCCATTTGAGGTGGCATATAACAAGAAGCCTTCAATTGCTCACCTTTGTGTATATAGCTGTCGCGCATATGCACTTTGTACACAGATACCTAGAGGCGACAAATTGACACCACGTGCTTTGATTGGATACCTTGTCAGTTATAACTCTTTAAACATATACTAAGTATGGCTGCTAAAAGCCAGGAGCAGAGCACATCAAGGAAAGGTTATTTGGACGCGAGATGTTACTTTCAAGGAGGATCTTTTCTATAATTACCGCGACAATTCTAATATACTACTGCGAGGGCAAGAACTAGAGGATATCTTACAAACACTTTATATGCCACTACTTTGAAATCCAGAAGAATTGTCTAAATCTAAATCCAAATCCAAACACAAGCCTAATTAACCTTCCTATCACTATCAATTCAATCACCTTATTGATCAGAATCAAATCAACTAGTTGAGTCAAAACAAATCACATAATCAGCCATCTCATCTACTAACTCCTGATAGCTCAATATCACTGTTATTGAATACCTCTCCTGATGACTATTCGCACACGCTGACATTAACCACACAGTTATCAACCACACGGTTATCAACTGTTCAGTCAACTACCTCTGAAACAAGCGACGCTCGTCAACTACACAATGAAGAAATAGCCGCTACTGCCACTTCCACTAGAAAGCGCAAACAACAAGACTTAAATGCAGCACAAAATTGTGAACTTATTAATAGCAACCTGCGACAATCTTATATCCTTCCGCAAGGATCTACTAGAACCAGGAAACTGTTGCAAAGGAATAGCAGCTTTTATATTACCAAGTACTAGTCAACCTTCATCGCCGCCCTATTAAAAGGACCCAAAACACAATTTCATCAAAGTCAGCTGCCACTGGAGCCAATATCCTACAAGGAGGCAATGAAGCTCCCTTATCCACACAACTAAGGATTCTTAGCAGCTGCTTAACACAAGATTAGCACAATCTAGCGCAAAGGGACATACACAAAGATAGCCTAGAAAGACTTCAACGCTAATAATTACAAAGTTCTCCTAATAATGTGGAGATTTACATACAAGCTTGACAGTAAAGGATATCTTACTAATTACAAAGCTAGGATCTGTGTGCGTGGCAACCTCCAGACTACTGCTAAAGACACATATATGGCCACATTAGCCATTTAAACCTTCTAAGCTGTAATGGCTATTACAGCTCATTTCAATCTAGAGATAAGGCACTATGACGCTGTCAACGCGTTTACCAACGCTTAATTAGAAACGCCTGTCTACTGCTACTCACCAGACGGCTTCTCCAATCCTGACTATCTATGGGAATTGCACCGCGCGCTATACAGCCTTAAGATATCACCACTGCTATAGTACAAGGACCTCACCAAGTTGCTCAAGGAGCTAGGACTTAAAGAAGTCAAAGAAGCTCCGTGCCTGTGGATGAACAACAAGCTACTAGTATTTTTCTACGTGGATGATATTGTTGTCCTCGTCAAACTAGGACACACACTTGTAATTGAACAGTTTGAACAAAAGCTCCTACAGTAATATAAGATTAGATGCCTAGGAGAATTGACTACCTTCTGCGGAATTCAAATTTAACGCAACTAAGAAGCTGGAAAGATATGGCTATTACAAGGTGCCTATATTAACAAACTAGTGCTCAAATTCCCGCCACTAAAGCCCATCCATCAAGCTTCAACACCACTACCGCTTGAGGAACTGCTTCCGTCACCAAAATAGACAGGAAATAAAGCTAATATTACTTACTACAGTCAGCTAGTTGGATCAATTGGACACGCTGCAGAAGTTACTTAGCCTGATATCACAAAAGCATATTCTAAGCTTGCCGAATTCTTGATCAATCCGTCGCAACAACATATCAACGCTGCCTACCACGTGATCGCATATCTTGGTCAGACACGTGATTAATCACTGTGCTATAATGCATCAGTATCAATCGACTCAGCCTATATCACAGACCGCAAAGAACCCAACTTCTTTGGAGCATCAGACGCATCATATGCTAATCACAAAGCCACGCGAAAAAGCTCACAAGGTTATATCTTCTTCCTATTTAGCAGTCCTATCAATTAGAAAGCGACATTGCAGCGCTGTGTCACCAAATCAACCACCAAATCCAAATTGATCGCTGCATCATCAGCCAGCACTAAATTGATATGGTGGTGGAGACTATTCAAATCCATCAGATTCGAGGTCGACAATGAGCAACTGCTATACTGCGACAATCAACAGACAATTCAATTGCTGAAAGAAGCTTCTCCACGTCTCAAAACTAAACTTTAACACGTTAATATCTATCATCACTGGCTTCGTCAAGAGGTTCAAAACAATCAAAACAATCTCGCATATATCCAGACCAATAGTCAACCAGCTGACGGTCTTACAAAGCTGTTGCCGAGACAAAGGCATAAACACTGGGTATCCCTTTTGCATTTTGAGGATTTTCCATCATAACTATTTTGTGTATCTCTTTATTTTGTATTCTTCTTCTGTACACTGCTGTCAATTCTTGTAAACGGCTATTTCAAACCTCCAACCTCCATACAGAACACAAAGCACATAAGATCGACCAATCTGGGACTGCACCAATAGTGGTTGACAGGCCTGCACATAGCGGAACACCGCATTTTCAGCAGGACAGGCCCACACATTTTGCAGCTCTGCCTGAAAAGGGCGGAGGATGGTCTTTGATCGCTCCAGCTTCAAAAAAAAAAGTTCAAAACTGAGGGGGGTGTGTAAGCCGAGGACACCATAATGTCACGTGGATATGCCACTGACTAATCAGTCCGTCATATATATATATCAGCTGTACATACATCACATACAATACACATCTTGACACCTTTTCCTCCGCCCTTCAGCTTACAGATAGTCAATCAGATATCATCGTCTTAGTACAGAAGCAACATTCAAAATGCGATCACTGACGAAAAACCTATACTTCCCACGAAACTCATTGTACCCATCATCTGAAACCACTTCGAATCCTCCTTCTACACTATCTGTACTCCCTTGGCTCAGGATAAGAACCCGGTTTTAACAAAGCTACACACGTATAAAGCCGTAAGTGAATAGGCAAGAGGCAACTAACGTGTACGCATTATATTCCTAAACTAACAGAAAGAAAATATAAAAAAGAGGAAGAAAGGTTGTTAGCAATCAGGTACTCGGCCCCCGCCGGGTTTTAGTGCTAACTGGCTTTGCAGTGCACGGCCGCTCGTAGAGCGGCCCTCCGGCCTTAACGTACCTGACGGCCTCAACGTACCTAGATTTGAATTGTGTATATTTCTTGCTGTTACAAGTATCCCCAGTCGTTACTGTCGTCAGGATCGAGGCTCTGAGTGTACTCTGAGTCCCCATCTGAGTATTGGATTGATAAGTTGTCAACCTCATTGTTGGTGCCCTCATCGTCGCTTGGCTCCTGCATTAAGCGTCTAAAATCCTCGCGCGTAGTATCTCTAATATAAACCCAATAGTCCTATTAATAGTAAGAAACATCTCTCATAACCCAAGGGAGAGCTAGTTCAGCTCTCTTAGTGTACGCCTTACCTGCTTTGTAGATCTTTGCTCTTATTTTATACTTTATGTGGTTGCAGATCTTTGTGTAAGCAGCCACCCTGCGCTTCTCCTCTGCCTCTAAGAAGGTCTCTTTCTTACTGTCTTAGCGCCTCTTAATCATCTTTCTCGCGTCCTTGAGATAGATAGGTCCTCCCTTGCTTACTTGCCATTGCGAGAGCCTCCTGCGGCTGGCGCGAGCCTGCTCTGCAGCCTTAGTGCTAAGCAACGCCTTCTTAAGCTAAGCGCTCTCCTGCGCCTAAGCAAGAGCGCCCTTAAAAGTACATGCTGCAGAAGCTTAAGCAGAGTAAGGTAAACGTGATAGGATTTTCTGTTGCTGTTTGCGTAACGTACAAACAGTTAATAGCGTTGTCCAAGCTTCATCTCCTAGTATAGGAGATGGCGTACGGGCATAGGCGTACAGCTCTTGAAGCTTCTCCTCTCTTAGAGCTTGCCTGCGCTCTTAAAGTGTAGTCTTTGCAATCTCTAAGAGAGGCTTAAATGTAGAGTTACTAGAGCTCCCTAAAGACGCGTAGGCTGCAAAGATCCTGTTCTCCTCTTCCTAGAGGCAGAGACTTAGGTTTAGCAGGCGAATAGTCTCTCAAGCAATCTCTTGTTAGCGGAGTTTTGGCAACACCTCTTCTGCGTTAAGTAGAGCAATCCCACACCTCTTAAAGCTGCCTTTTATAGTACGTGACGTAAAAGTTCTTGTACAGATATCCTTAAGCGCTGCTAGAAAGTCTGCCTTAGTGTAATCTAATCCACCTATTCATGCGTTTATATCAAGAGCTTGTTTATAGTGCTACTTAAGAGGCTGGAAGCAGCCTACATTAAGCAGTTGAAGGAAGTGAGTGGTATAAGGAGGAAGGGCGAATAGTTAAATCTAATAGTTGTACGCGTACTTAACAAGCTCATAGGTAATGTAAGATGCGTATCTATCTATAAGAAGTAGCCTCCACGCGCCCTTTGTCTAATTAGCAGTCCTCTTGTAGAAGTGCTAGATGTAATTAAAGCATAGCTAATTATTACTATAGCCTGTATCTAACGTGTTAAGCATGTAATTGTCTAGTAGATTGCTGCACTACTTCTCTATAATTGTAGAGGCTTTAACAATAATTATTAGCTTAATCACGTATCCCTGCGCAGAGATAGTCTCTACTAGAGTTACCAGCTCCTAATTATTTGCATGAGGCATAAAAACCTTACGGCCGTTTTTTGTGTATACGTATTAATTTTTTGCAACTCTAATCCGTACGCCGCACTCATCTATATTAAATATATTATCTGTGTGTATGCCTAGTTTCGCGAGCACGCGTTCAAGCTTGCTGAACTATTCTAAAATAACAGCAGGCTGTTGAGCTAGCTTCCGCACAACTTCAAGAGGTTTCTGTACGCGCCTTTGATACTCTAGGTGTCACTTTATCCACTGCTGTGGCTAGTGGCGGCCTACCCTAGGTGGATTGCTGTTACCGTCGTGGCTGTTGGCGAGTATAGCGTTCACGGTGCTTCAAATAAGCTTATATTAGATACCAAATCTGATGCTGTCAATGTGATTAAGGAACTGTAATAACGCAAGATCCTAATCTAGGGAGAGTCTATTATTTGTCCTATCACAATCAGAGCGTGATTTACCTCCATTGTATAGGCGGAGAAGCCTTCTATACGGAAGGTTGTGGGCGTTGGCATAGGACTTGATATCCGGTCGGCCATCAACGCGCTGGAGCACCTGCAACGCGTCATTGAGGCTCCTAAGCTCAGCGCGGTAAGCAGAGGCCCTTTCAGTCCTCTGGGTCCGTGTGGGTGGCATCACAATTAATTATATTATTGTATTGACAGGCAAAAAAGCGTATAAAAGATATATATGAATTTTAGGTACGTTGAGGCCGTCAGGTACGTTGAGGCCGGAGGGCCGCTCTACGAGCGGCCGTGCACTGCAAAGCCAGTCAGCACTAAAACCCGGCGGGGGCCGAGTAGGCACTTGTCGAGGCCTCATACGCTAGTCATGTAAGCTGTCCTAGAGAAACTTAATCAATAATTAGGGCGCAGTCCATCACAAAAGCTAAGGATTCTAGTTAGAATATTCAACTCCCAAACAACACGTTTCTAATAAAACTGCACATTCTCTTCACAACTACGCAGGTCTAAAATAATATGTTCTAAATATATTTCGACCATATTTAAATAGAATCTATACTATCGCTACCTCGCCCGTTCTATATGTCGTAGAGTTAAAGAATTTATTTGTAAGATGGCAGACTAGAGCCAGGTATACCAAAGAAGATGTATTTGATGAAGGGCTATCTACTGCTGCTATGGGCCGGGCGCGTGGGGGCAATAGCAATGCGCGGTCAATGTGCAGTCGCGTGACGAGGGTCGCACTGAGATTCCATTGAGGCCAGGTTATAGAGCTCCGCCCCTTACAGTAAACTAGATAGGCGATAGGGCAATAGATAAAGGGCAGGTTGCCAGATCACGCTGAAATAGTGCTCTCTACTTCTTAAGGTTATTAAAGAGATTAAGTATATAGCTCTGGTGCAGAGGAGCAGTAAAAAGGTAGCTATGTAGTAGATGAGCTATCGGTAGCAGCAGCTAAGGTGTTCGTCAGACCAGCTTTGCAAGCAGCTCTAAATTGTTTAGAAGGAGGGCAGTAGATAGTAGGGCAGGGGATCCTATCTAGTTATTGTAAGATATGGATAATTTCTGGACAGTAACTATATGCTCAGCTCTTCTACTGTACACATTCAATACTACAACAATAGCTTTAATGCAGTACAACATCCTAGTATCAAACCAGTAATCTAGTAGCTCTTAGAGCTTTTTAAAATCAGGAATTTTATGCTGGTAGTGTCGTTGACATAGAAGGCAGTGGAGATGGATGGGATATTTGAAATTGCTGATGCCACGGTTCCTCTGAATTAGCAAATGAAATGTCACTGTAGATGTCGGGAGTATATAGAATGTGGGAATCACGTGTTGATGTGTAGATCACGTGTAGATCACGTGGGATGTATGGATCACGTGTGGAGGTACCAATCACGTGTGGACACGTGGGGCACTAGCCATATTAGGCTAGTGCACGCGGCGGTGATGTGGATGGTATTCCCTCTGCTGCACCGCTTCAAGATAGACAGACACAACGATTTATTACCCCCTTTGAGAACCCCCATTGCTATTGCAATAGCCCTGTAAGACCAACACTGATTAGTAGTTAAATTCACAGTCAACTACAGACAGCTAGGTTAAACAGAAGAGACAGACCTTAAGGCCTAGGACTTTGCTAGTGCCCTCTAGACCATGTGCTAAGGAAGGCTAGCCTATTCTTGCAGGCACAACCTTTAAAGAGCTTGATATTACAGGGTTTGTTTTACTACGCCCACCCACAAGACTAAGTTCGCGTCCATTACGCAGAACAACCTTCTTTACGCTGTATCTATCAAGATTCTAGCTTGTGCTAGATGTAGATATTAGGACTAGCGTCTAAACAAAGAAAAAACACAACCCCTACCCCTTAATTAAACAAAACTGTTAACTGTATACTGTTAAGATAGCATACAAGCTTCCTATCTAGTAGAAGGACCACATTAATAAGGCAACATAGACTATAGTGCTAGATGTTACTATTAACATTAACAAGATTAACCCTAAAGTGTTGAATAGATTTGCAGCTTACTAAATAGAGGAATATTGCTTAGGCAAACTTATTAACAACAAATTATAGCTGTGGTTTATAGAGGACTTTGCAAACTAGACAATAGCTATTTAGACTAAGCTTAATAGCAACATTATTTAGGCCTTCCAAGCATTCCTTTGTAAGAACAGCGTCTAGGTTCTAATAGACAAGAAGAAGATTGCAGTTAATATAAGACTTGTAGTAGAACAAGAGGATCCCTATAAATAGCAGCAGGCAGACTTTAACTACTAGCAGAACTACTACAGCAACTTCAACCACTCTTTAAAATACTATTGCAAATTTACGCTAAATACAACACCTACATTAACATTAAATTTTGCCAGCCAGGCTCCTTATATACTAGGCCTGCTAGTAAGTACTACTATACAGCAAGCTTAGACCCTCCTCCCTCTACAACCTTAACAACTACAACTACAGTATTCCTAGCCTTACTAGGGACTACTTAGCTTATTAAGGCTACTTACAGAGTTGTCTAAACTGTACACAGACAATATAAAGTTTAGTGGCAAAATGTTTAACATTCTCAACTCTAAGTTAGATATATTCTATAATTCTTGCAGGAAGATTAGAATTAGCCCTAACTAATACTACAATGTATACTCTCTAATGCTGCGCAGTTCATCGGCAAAATGTAAATTAGCATCTGGTTACTGTGGTTAACCATGGTTAACCATGGTTAGCTAGGTTAGTGAGATTTGGTGGTTAGTGAGATTACGAGAGCCTCATTTGGCGGGTCGCGATTACCGTGATTAGCTATGGTTACCAGGAGCAATCTATACAAGTATCTAGTTACCCCAATTATCTAGGTTAACATTGCTTGTTATTCTAGTATTATGAACTATATTAGTATCAGTGCTCACGTCTCAATTGTTACATAGTATACTTGTTCTACTATTGTTTAATAAGATAGTCTGATTATACAGGTCTACCCGTGTAAAATAGTCTGCGTYGTACGTGTGTGAATAATTGTTCTCATTTCTTGTGGAACCTAGTTATACAGCTGCACTGTGCCTTTYGAAGCCATGTACCATCCCCTGCTAATTGTCCGCTACATCCTTAAGTTCACGTGCGAGCATGCTCAAGCCCCACGCGCAATCCTGTCTGCACCCACCTGCAAACATCCTAAAGAATACCCACAAGCATCCTCACACTTAAACACAAACACCCTCAAACTTCCCCACAAGCATCCTCACACTTAAACACAAACATCCTCAAATGTCCCCACAAATATCCTCAAACTTCCCCACAAGCATCCTTAATGTCTTGCTTCCTACATACTTAACTCCCTATAACACTATTAGTAATGTCTGTTGTCTTTAGATGTATGTCAACACAAAACGCACATCATTACGCATCACTAGCATTATTT
The DNA here is from genome assembly GCA_001599595.1 of Beverwykella pulmonaria. NCBI lineage: Eukaryota > Fungi > Ascomycota > Dothideomycetes > Pleosporales > Melanommataceae > Beverwykella > Beverwykella pulmonaria. The sequence goes on along the minus strand of BCHH01000009.1, from coordinate 2,189,717 downwards.
AGCTAGTCAGATACCTTCTCATGCTGTGCCTCAATCTTGTCATCTGCCATTAGTTTCCCAACCTCTTCTTCAATGTCACTTCCCACAATTATTGCCTCTGTTTCCTTTCCATCTCTTGTTACATCCTATTTTATATTATTATTGCCCTTAATGCAAAAGGACTTCATAATTTGTTTGGCTAATAATAGCAAGGCGTAGAGCTTAGTAGTTTTCTTTCTATTCCTTATAGTCTATATAAACGTTACTGTGCACGCAACGCCCCCCTCAGCATCCTTTGTTAGGTTAGATTATACTACTATGCAGCTAGTTCACTTACATTAACTTTGTCTTGCGTGCCCCTCAGAGAGCAAGGTCTTTTACTTGCTAACGCACGTGTTAGTTCTGTGCTAAGTCGCAATCTTTTTGCGTTTGTCTTTGGTGTTTCTGCAGTCTATAGTAWYYYCYWTKKTWAGGTTAGATTATACTACTATGCAGCTAGTTCACTTACATTAACTTTGTCTTGCGTGCCCCTTAGAGAGCAAGGTCTTTTACTTGCTAACGCACGTGTTAGTTCTGTGCTAAGTCGCGATCTTTTTGCGTTTGTCTTTAGTGTTTCTGCAGTCCATAGTAACTCCTGTGTTAAGGCGTTAGGACTAGATATTGTCAAATTTAGGATAGGGGTGGAGCTATCTCAGTTATTAGAAAAATCTGTGTTTAGGTTTAGTAGCAGCCGCTAATCTGCTATTAGTAGCATGTCCCTAAATTCCACTAGTTCTTTAATGTCCCATCTAGTTGGGTCAATAATTGTATCTACCTCCTTAGTATAGTCCTAAGAGCAGCTTTTAGCCTTAGCAAAAGTGTGTAGCAACTTGCTAATTATTTGAACCTTAATTGTAATCTCTTCTGTAGGAACTAGCAGTGCTAGGGAATTCAAGAACTTGGACTACTTGTCTATAGTATTGTCAGCTTGTATACTATGTAATTCCACTGTACTTACTAATCGCCTTAGACCCTTCAAATCTTATTGTTGGGTGCCCTGCGGCCACTTCTAGCGAGTGTTTAACACACGCTGCTACCTATGCTATCTAGCTAGGTTAGAGGGGATAGAACTAATCCCTAAATTGTAGGTGGACTGCTAGGCCACAGTGCTTCCATTTGCCAAAATAACATATAGACGTGGCGGCTACTATAAGCTTCAACAGCTAGGTCTGTGGTTTTTGAGGATCCTCCTATTCCTAGTTAGCACATTAATAAACATTTGTCTGCAGTTATACTAGGGTTTGTTGGAGCTATCTATTGTCCTCAAGCATCCTCTATGCCTGCTTCTTTGCCTCGCGTTCTCCGTCACCTACGTGAACTGTTACAATCCTCTTAATGTACTCTTTTGTGTGTGCACGCCATCTGGCTAAGTGTTTCTTAGCCTAGTGTAGTTAGCTTATAATGTTATTAGTGTGTGTCTCATACCTTGCAGACATCCACCTCTAAGTGCCTCCATACTGCCTTGTCCTCTTCAACGGCCTGTACTGCAATTAGGCCATCTCTAGCAAGAAACTCTCTCACTTGTTTCTACTTAGTTGCAACCACGTGTTCTAGGTTTGGCGCCAACCATTCTAGCCATAGGTGGACGTGAATATTGTCTGTTGTAAGCGCATGGCAGATAACAGCTTCTACTATTTAGTCTTGGATAAACTTTCTTGCTGCACCTACTCTCGCAGTGTAGTAATCAGTGTAGTTGTGTTGAATCTGTGATAATGTTGCTGGTCTTCCTGTTGTTTGTTCTTTGGGCAACTAAGGCAGCTTGCGTTGTAGAGCCTTCTTGTGTATACTGTGATTACTTGCGCTAGCTTAGTCCTGTTCTTGTTAGAGTATTGCGCGTAGTTGGGGAATAGTAATACGTCTATATCTTGGCCTAATTGCATGACATTAGGGTTGCGCTGTTGTAGAGGGTTTCTACCACGCCTGTTAATGCCTCTTCTATCTCTGTTATCTGCGTCGTCTTTGTTGAACATAAACAAGTTATAGTCTTCTATGTCAGTCTAACTGTCAAAAGTGTCTGTGGTTGTGCAACAATGGCTAGTGCTGTAATGTCTAGCAAGTCCCTAGTGTTTATGTCCTTCATCCTGCTAGATGCTTAGTGCTGCTTGTTCTTGTTACAATTTGTGTTAGTCTTACTCGCTGTGCCACCTGCCTGCTTTGCCAACTCCTGTTAAAACTCCCACCTCTGTGCGAGTTTTGGCTTATAGTGGTGCTAGAGTGTTGAAAGTTAGTGAAGCGCAGTTTGATTGCTCTTGTTGTTTGGTAATATACTTATTCTGTGTGGTGTCTCTGCGGAAGAATGAATATACTTGCTGCGTTAAATAACAATGTAGAAAGGAGGAGGGAAGTGGCTTAGAAGACGGGAGTTTTAGTTAGAACTAGTTATTTCTAGTCATGCACTTGCTATATCTCGCCCAAACTAGCTCGCACTTATGTTATCCCTACCCCTTAATCTAGGACGTTTTGCCTTGTTTGCTGTTTGCGTAATAACATAATTAACTAAGCTTTAACTGTGTGTTCTATTGCTAATAATCACAAACTTATATTAATTAGTCCCTGATCGTTCCATAATATCTAAGGCAGCCTTCTATTTACTCTTGTCTCCTATTAGGAACAGACTATCCTCGTCCCCAAGATCGCCCATTATTGTGTCTATTGCGTCGTTCAATACAGCCTTGTCTTAGAGCTTCTCTCTAAATTGGTCATATTCTAAGTCTTCAATTGTTCCTGTGCTCTTTATAGCTGGGCTTATAATATCTGCTGCCCAAAACAGCACCTTTACATGTCCTTTGTCCCTTCTTATAACAAATAGCTTTAGTATCCCGTCGCTTATGCGTTCCCCTACTAGTGTCTGTGTTGTCAGAGAAGCAGATCTAATGCCTTGTTGGTGTGTGTTTCTAGTGATGGCACTGTGTATATCTAGGCTCAGCTGCTTGGCCCACCGCAGCTTCCTCCTTCTAATAAAGTTATGATTAATCTAGTGCGCGGTGGCCTTTAGAAAGTCGTCAGCCTTGCTTCGTGATGCAACGAACTGTGGTATTGTCCCATCCTCCTTTAATTCGTCAAGCAACTTCCGCAGTTTGCCCAGAGCATTGCTGTTATTAAGTTGTCCCCCCAGCAGACCAGCGGCCCCCATTCTATCTTCTATCACCACCTTGATCTCTTTGTATTTCTCTTCGTAGAGTCCAAGGTTGAGTATTATCTCACATTCCTTTATGTCCGTTCGTCTCAACTGTTAAGTTGATGTTGCAGAAGCCATGCTAACTGCCAAACCCAGTCGTAGCTTTAGCAAGCCTAGCTTTGCGGTACTAGTACGTATCAGCCAGTTTCAAGGGGTACTGTTTTACTGCGTCGTGTGGTGGTATATGTTGTGTGCAATAAGTTGGACTGGTGGCTTCACAGGTCTGTCTAATATTGTTGTTTACTTCAGCCACTCTTTCGCGCGGTGTAGCGCATTATTATGTTGTCCACATATTACATTGCTTGGCGTTTTCAGAGCCAAGGTATCCTCATGCTTCCTTAAGCCCACTCGCACCCACCCAAGCTTCCTCGCCAGCTTCCTTAGGCTTCCTTGCCAGCATCCTCAAGCTTCCTCGCCAGCATCCTCAAGCTTCCTCGCTAGCATCCTTGAGCCTACGCACAAGTTTCCTTCCTCGCCAGCATCCTTGAGCCCACGCACAAGTTTCCTTTCTCACCAGCTTCCTTAAGCTTCCTCGCAAGCATCTTTGAGCCTGCACACAAGTTTCCTTCCTCGCCAGCTTCTTCGCAAGCATCCTCAAGCCCGCACACAAGTTCCTCAAGTTTCCTCAAGCTTCCCTGCAAGCTATTGTGAGAGTACCCCAGCGCTCTAATTTAACTCACAGTCATTGCATTCACGTAAGGTGGAGACGTGCCAATTCTGATTAGATGTATTCGTAGGCGATAGTATTTAGTTTCCGCCCCTCTAAGGGAAGACATCTATATCTTGTCAAGTTGCTTTCTAAACAATGTCATTGAGCTGGCTATGTCGTCAATAACCCAAGATGCGCCCGCCCTTACGCTTCTTACGATAATCTGTCTCCTTCATATCGTGGTGCATCCACTATGCCACTTTATACCAACAACCATGTTATCAATTGCTTTRATCTTGGCATCCTTGCGATTGAGTTGTTTATCTATGTAGTTACACAGGTTCAGAGTAATAAAAGCGGTGACTTATTGTTAAGTTTGTGTTAGAGAGGACAGGGTGGGTTTCAGCATCTAACTAATTCTGACCAATTCTGGGCAGAGCCAACTAGAACTAGCAAGCACGGACACGCACTACTTCTTAGGGTGAAGGCACTGCATTGAACAAATAACAACCCAACAACAACCTCACAATGTATAAATGCAGCTAGTGTAGTTGCTCCTATTCTAGGGTGGGCAGTGTCTCGCGCCATGTCCCAAATTGCAACATTGCCCTTCTGTACAACTACAACACTAACAGATTAAGGATCAGACTCACGCATCAAACAATTGTGGACTACAGTACTGCAATAATACTACCAACTTACTAATCTAGAGCTGAAATTCTTCACTACAATTAACTACAACCTAATGTTGACGATGGAACTGGAGACTTAGATTTGGGAGATACAACAACTGAGTTAACTGGCCCAGATGACAACATGGTTAATTTGCGAAGTGGAGAGGCCCCGCCAATGGCTGGTATAGGGACTGTTAATACAAGGACGACAAGCAAAGGATCAAGGAGCAGTGCTATACCCTATAGAATGGAGACGTACAAGGAAGTTACTGGCTGTGGAGCCAGGACAATCATAGATATCAATGAGATGACAGTAGGAACAGTCTCAGGACCCGCCCGTGGTAAGGCGCCCAGTGTTCATYGACGCAACTTGCACTAACTGACTTTTGCCAGCCTATATGACATACGGGGGGTTTGGCAATATCACTAACTACGCATTTAGGCGGTGGTTGCAAGACAACCGACTAAGCAAAAGCGCAGTAGATGCCCTCTTCTACAACAAGCGGATGCTACTAATAACTAACTCAATTGGATTTAACAATGCGGCCCAATAGAGATACAACCTTGGCCAAATCTCTAGTAGGATTGCAGATAATCAATTTACTTAGACAAATATATAGATTAATAGGGAAGAGTTTAAAGTATACTATTAGGACATTATGAAGTGCATGGAGTTCCTAATCTATTATCCACTGTTTAAGAGTGTAATGTCTTACGCGCCAATACAGGAATATAGGACAAGGGGAGACAACAAGGTTAGAGTTTATACAGACATACACACGGCAGACTACTAGTGGGATTTACAGAGTAAGCTACTAGAAAATGCAACTGCTGTACTATTAGTGTTTTCATCTAACAAAGCACTACTGTTGCATACGCATAGGGACAAGTGGGTCTGGCTAGTGTACCTAACAATTAGGAATATACATAAAGACGTTCAAGCCGCACCAAGTTAACTGTCTTAAGTCCTACTTGGTGTCCTTCCAGTTACAAAGAAAGGCACACTAAGATTAATAAAGTACAAATTGTTCCAGACTGCAATTGGATGTATGTTCAAAGGTAAGCAAACTGAAACTATATAGTCTTATTATATTAACATTGCAAAGGTATCAAGCTAGCTACTAGGGATAGCCACCTGGCCCTTTGTGCCAACAGCAATGTTAGGCGCTGCTTTCCTGTGTTAGCTATAGTACTAGCCAACTACAAAGAACAACAGATGATAAGCAGGGTGTCCTATAGCCTATGTCCGCAGTGCGTTGTACCACAAAGTAAACTCTGTCTCTTAGGCCAAACATAGAAAGAGTGCACTTATTAGATAAGCATAGGTGGGTTGGACGCTGGTGTAATGCCAGGTGACAATTTTGCATAGACGCATGAACTAGTGAACATACACACAACGTTTGCGTTTAACTAGCTACACCAAATTAATAAAGGCATGTTTGAGAAAATTGTGGAGTGGGTAATTAGGTTGCTGCATCCCAAATATAATGAACTTAGAAAGAAGAAGAAAAGAGATAGGAGATTAATTACGCATAAGACAATTAAAATAGATTTAGATGAACAGTTGATTAAGATGCCAAGGTTTCCAGGTATCAAATACTTTAATTGAGGATACAGTGGGATTTAGCAGTGGCAGGGAGACAAAATAAGAGGCCTGATGAGCCAATTTGTAGTTGCAATTGCGCCACTACTAGTTGATGACCCAATAACTATGCTATATGCCTAGGCCTTTGTTAACGTTGCAGTACTCGCGCGGTACTAGGCCTATAATACACAGACTCTAGGATATATAGAGCATTACCTTAAGGTGATGGATATCTTAGCACCTGCTATAGAAGAGAGGCTGAAACCAGAGGCCCCACTTACAAAGATAAGCTTCCCTAAGCACCACTTTATGTCACATATTATACAATTAGTCAAGTGGTTTAGATCTAGTGATAATTCTGACACGTCTATTAGAGAACGTCTACACTAAGGCATTAAGGGGGATGCTAGAATGACAAACTGGCACGCCACGTGGATAGTGCAGATGCTTGCTCACAAAATAAACCAGATAAAGGCACGAGCAACAGATGACTTTGGGAAAAGCTACACCACTGTTCTCCTAACACCAGCAGACTATGCTGACAAAGTTCACACGACAAGGTTTTCAAGAGCTACAAGGACGTATGCCTAGCTATCTGCAGTGGAAGAGCACAACAGCCGCAATTACTAGGTCTGGGGACAAATGTGGAACAGCGCAGAAGATATAGCAGATTATTTAAGAGATCACGAATTGCTTATTACACTGTTAGTGTTTATTAGGGAAGAGCACAAGCGTACTAACAGGCGATCAGAGGATCACCTAGACGCTAATACGCTAGCACACGCATATCCTACGCCAGGGGAACTGAAAGTCAAGGTTCACAATTTGGTGTTATACTTAATCCTAGACCCAAAAAACCTACTCCTGTTTGATATCTATATTAGACGAAAGGCCAGATGCACTCTATTATAGTAGGGAACTAGTAAACCTTGCAACAATTTTATGTGGCTCTAAGAGTTTCCATTAGACAAAGAACACGTATTCCAGGGACGCGTTGTAGGCGAGTTACAGTTAATATTAACAGTAGTAGATCCTACTGTGCGAGGACCAAATAGATCAACAATACAATACTATAGGGTGTACGTGAAAGAGTTGAGACCTGTGTGAGGGGAGACATACAATAAGTTTAATAGTTTGGTGGAATTTGAGTACACACACTAAGCGTCAAGCTCGCGTTGGCTGGGCTCAAAGAGAATATACGGGATCAACACAATCTTAATAGGCGTACACATGGTCCCTACAGACAAAGACAACAGGTTCTATATAAATAATTTCTCTAACCTAGGGACCTACAACAAGATATTAGATCCAGATTTTGAACACAATAACATTACAACAGCTAAGGCGCTGGCGGAGGAATGGCGGAGCAAGCCAAGGAAGGTGGACGCATTCTAAAGACATCCAGCCTAATAATGTGAAGGATCCTTAGACAACTCTGTAGAAAAGGTTTATAACTAGGTAATAACACTCTACTGTACAAAATGATCAAAGCGTATAATATAGTAAGTGAGCCAAGGAGTGTGTAATTTCAACTAAATATGCACGCAGCAGGATTAGAGGAAGTTCACAACTGTTAAGGATTCCTACTAAAGATACTTGCTGTAGAAACAGGGGAAACCTACAAATGTCAAGGATTATTATAGAAACCTTAGATGCTTGCCATAGAACTAAGGAAACTCACAAATGTAAAGGATAACCATCAAAGATGTGCGCTGTAGAACCTAAGGAAACCCATAAATGTCAAGGATCACTGTTAAATATGCTTGCTGTAGAACCTAAGGAAACTTGTAAACGTTAAAGATACCTATCAAAGATTCTTGCTGTAGAACCCAAGGAAACCCACAAATAGCAAGGATCACTGTCAAAGATGCGCGCTGTGGAACCTGAGGAAGCTCACAAACATCAAGGATGCCCATCAAATATGCTTGCTGTAGAACCCAAGGAAACCTACAAATGTGTGACGGGCAGCTACTTGAGCAGAGGTGCTGAGATGAGGCAACTTAGCAGCGTGGTTATATATACAGAATAAGCACTGTGTACTTGTTTTTACCATTTACAACTGTAGGTTCTTCTAGGACGTCCTCTTGCTCTGGCAAGGGGTTGTTAGCAGCTTTAATTAACTAGGTACAGGTAAAGCAGACTGCAGGGGCTACAAGTCTCTTATGCTGTAGTAGCAGGCTTGTTTTATTGATGGCAATTCTACTGTTGTTGTCTGTTAGCGCGTGTTTCTGTGATCAACTCAATGACTCGTGCGTGTAATTAAATTCTATCACCTAGTTGACAATCTTGTAGGAGGCAAACTAGTCCTTTCCTTGCGCGTCTTCTATTGGGTCTCCCTGTGGTTAATTATGGTCTAGAGGATAGGGGGTGGTGGCGCATTATTTGGGATAATAGGAGTTAACTGGGTGAAACTCCTTAACAAGTAAGACGTGCTATTGCGGTGGAGGTTGCTGAGATTGTGATTGCGCAGGCTTCCATTTCCCCTATCCCCTGGTCTAGTTCCACGAGGATCCTGCATCGCGCCCCAACATCCTTCTGCTTCTATGTACGGAGATTGTCCTATTTTTGTTGTCTTTGCGGCCTCCTTGACGCAAAGAGCGGTGAGGCTTTAGGACGCAACTGCAGTTCCATCTTTGAGAGGTCTGTGCAATTGTCCTCGCTCTATAGGGCGCGTTGTGCTGTAGGCGGAGGGGTGTGGGGTGTAGATAGCTTGTTATTGTCCTTGAAATCATCATTATAGTCCTCTAGGTCTGTCTCTGGGTCTACTTTTGATGCTGATGAGAAGTTGCAGTTGTAATGCAGCAGACTGACGATAGCGCTACAATCTGCTGCCTTCCTGCCTTAAACTTCTGTTGCAGCTCGCGGTCCATGCGCCTATGCTGAGCGTCCGCGTCTTGTTGGTGTGTGCGGCGGGGCAGCTCGCAGTCCATGCGTCTATCCTGAGCGTCCGCGTCTTATTGGTGCGCAGTGGGTCTCTGGGTATGTTCCCCTTGACGTCTTGTTATCCTCAATCCTTAGGCCAGATTAGTTGTCGGCGGGCACAGTCAATGAGGACCCTGTTTTCTTTATACCATTTGCGGCCCATGATAACGTTGTGACGACCTGTGTTGCAGAAGATAAAGTTGGTTAACACTTGTTGGCTGTTAACCACCATGTGAGTCTGGAAGGCTAGGTTGACTGCCTCTAGTTTCTTGCTATTATATCTGGGAACAGGGATGTTGGTGAAAGTAGTCAGGAGGATGCGCAGCTTGGCCTGGAGCACTAGTTGTAATTGATGGTGTATAAACGTGATGCCTCCTGGTAGTCTTTGTCTGAGAAGTACTGCAGTTCCTTAGGAAGTGTTACATTGTACTTGCAGTTGCGGATTGTAGTGTCTAGCCAAGCCTTTTCTTCAAGTAAGGTGGGGAGTTGTGGCGCCATCTTGCTAGAAGCTAGTTCAGTAGTACGCGGCGTTAGCTTGTTGACTTAGACTGCGAGGTTTTAGGTTTTCAACTACGCAAAGGCACCTTCGCTGAAGCTAGGCCCTATACTGCACTAGAGCAAGTTACTAGGGGCGTAGATCCTATTAACTTAGGGCCCCTATGGCCTTCACTTACAGCGACGCAGTTCCACAGTACTGTTGTTCTAGCGCTGGGGTTGTTGTTGCTGCTGGTGGATTTTGGGGCGGTTGATCAAACCTGTTGCTAGAAGGATTTAGTGATTTAGTGGAGGTGGTGGGTGAGTTTTGTGTTGTCGCGGATAAGAAGGTGGAGGGGTGAATCTGTTCCTAGCAGTAAAATTTTGATCACGTGGGCTGGCAGAATCACGACGTTGTGACGTCACAAAGGTTGGTGAGAGTGAGGTGGTGATGTTTTGCGAGCACGTGCTAGGGCTGGTGTCTGTGCTATAGGAAGGTTGTGTACTAGAGGTCGCTGGTTTTGCTGATTTTGCAGTATAATTAACGGCGTTGTTGTGGGTAGGGCCCTTGCGTGCTTAGGGGCTGGTGTCCTAGGCTAGGTTTGTATTATTAAACTTAGCAGCGTGATTATATACACAGAATAAGCGAGGTTATGTGACTAAGTTGTCGCAAAATGTCAAGGATGCCTATTAAAAATGCTTGCCATAGAACCTGAGGAAACTTGCAAATGTCAAGGATTCCTATCAAAGATGCTCGCCGTAGAATCCAAGGAAACTTGCAAATGTCAAGGATGCCTATTAAAGATGCTTGCTGTAGAACCTAAGGAAACTTGCAAATGTCAAGGATTCCTATCAAAGATGCTCACTGTAGAATCCAAGGAAACTCGCAAATGTTAAGGATGCTTATTAAAGATGCTTGCTGTAGAATACGTCAAGGATGCCCATCAAAGGTGCTCGCTGTAGAACCTAAGGAAACTTGCAAATGCTAAGAATGCAATCAAAGATCCTAGCCCAGAACCTAAAGAAACTGGGTAACGTGAAGGAACCCTACTAAAGATACTCGCGACAGTATTAGAGCAAACCTGACTATGTCCTATATCCCTACTAAACATTTATAGCACAGAATCTAAGGAAATTTAAGCAAGGTAAAGGATCCCTACTGCAGGTAATTATCAAACGTTAGGTGAGTAAAAGACGATATTACGCTTTAGCGTGCTGGACGCTTGCGATTACACCATAGCGCTGCGGCAAGTTTAATTAATATTCTTCTACGCACTAAAATTACTGTTACTACGGCCATCCTCATCACTCCCTGTGTGACTATAACCTCGCTCTAAAGTGTAGGAGCTACGCACGCCATATTGACAATAAGTCTACCACCATTTAAGGGTGCCAACTTTACTAAGGCGCAAGTGGCCCAGCTCTCCAACAAGAAGCAAATTAAGCTATATGGGAGCCTCATTTGTGACATCTTCAAAGGCCACTAATCTAAAGAGGAAGTCGCACAACTCTACACCAAACCTGCAGAAGACAAGAACTTGAAGGGCAAGGCTTTGCTCACTAATATGCTTAAAGTTGATAAAGTGACATGCAAAAGGTTCATAGAGCAGACGTCTACCCAGTACAACATGTGAAAAGCTACGCACAAAGATGAGGCGGACCAAGTCAAGCACAACCAGGACAACAAACGCGCAGCAATGTGAGAAGTGCTTGGGCAATAGCAACACGTTGTACAGCTGCTGACAGATGCTCTTACCTTTCCAAAAAGCAACGCCAGTCTAGGAACTAATTTCCTAAAGGTGTACAGCGGCAAAGTAAGCAAGAAAGCAAGAGATGCAAAAGTTAAGACAGAGCAACTAGAGACACTAGGCTTGTCAAACTCTAGAGTAGGAAAGATGTCACTAACATATAACCAACACTAACTGTTTTGTAGATGCAAACTAGCGTTAATAATGCGCATCCGCTACCCGTTTGAACGTCACCCACTCCATCTTAAACAGCCGTGCCCCTAAGTGTTGAGGATAGATATACCCGCGACGTGACTGTTAGAGCCAGCAAACAGCCTACTACACATAGTAATAACACTATTAAAGACCTGTCCACGTTGACCTCTTCAACTATGCTTAATACACCTACAGCCACCCAATCAAGCGCTAGTCCAGGACTTGACCCCTTTAACAGAAACTTGCCTCCACCCCAATTTAGACCAATAGACAAACAATCTAGTCTAGCAGCAACACTTATGCTAGCTATAAACAACATTGCAGAGTCACTAAAGCTGTTTAGTTAGCAGCTGTAACAGTCTAGTATCCAGGATGTGTGCATTGTCATCTAAAGTGCGAATACTCGTCACAAGGTAGATAAAAGCGGCAAAGTGGACAATGAGGACAGAGACAATAAGGTGGCGGCGGATATTGTCGCACCCCCAATACATTAGATACTACGCAAGACAGGTGCGAGGGACATCAAGGAGCTGACTGACGAGCTGCTCTGGCGCTAGCTAATATCATAGGATAGTGTCTCCATCAATCCCAACTATGCTAATCTTGTAGTGTTTGAACACACCAAGTCCAGTGATGCTGCGCTTAATCTGTTAAACAGTTGTGCTATTACGCCACAAAGTTGTATTCTGCGCGCCGCTGTGAATAGGGTGATAGAATTAGGGTCTATAAATCTGTATTTGCGCGCACAAGCAAAGGGAAAGCAGGGCTTAGATAATAACAACAGCAGGGTTCTAGTGTTGGGGGAGAAGAAGAAGAAGAGGAAGAGGATAAAGAAGACAGAAAAGGCAAACAATAAGGAAGAAGAAGAAGATTAAGATAATGCCACTGCAGTTATAAATCCTACTAGGAACGTTGCAGAGTTTGTAGCCAAGAACGAGCAGGTGCAAGATAAGGTAGATGTCTCCACGCCACACAAGCCCAATAAACCCAAAGAAACTCTGCTAGATAAGGAGACCAGATCGCCCAACGCTGCAAAAGCGGATGGAGAAGAAGCGGAAGAGGAAGAGGAGGAGGAGGAGGAGGAGGAGGAGGAGGAGGAGGAGGAGTACAATAACATTAAGGCCATGTTGGATAGTGCATACGCAAACAAGGCGCTTGAACACAGGTGGAACAATAATGTCTTTGTCTCAATTTTTAACAAATTTTTTATTCCCCTGCTAAAGGGCAACTAATTCACAAACAACCTAATCCCTGTCTAAGGCTTTAAGCGCAAATTGTTTCTGCACTAACTTGTCCTGCTATTGTAGGCCTGTAAGCAGACACAGACAACATGCAGTGGCTGGCTTGCTAATCTTTAAGGGCTAGGGAAATTAGTCAAGTTAGTAATAATTGCATAGTTTAATGGCGTTGTGCTTAAACAGTGAGAAGAGATGGCCACATATGCAAAAGCAAAAAGGCACAATAATTAAGATTTTAACAGGCCAGAGCATCTTGTTAAGGCCTAACCTAGACTAAAATGCCTATCTACAAATTAGCACACCCCTTTCCACTACGCATGTAAGCATGATTCACTTGCGTTAAAATAGGTTGCAAGAGAAGGTCTATAGATAGTTATCTGTGAAGTTACATTAGTTATACCACAATAGGTTAACAACATCCTCAATACATTCCTAGCGCAACGCCTGCAAATTGTAATTAAGCATAATAACAGCCTCTAGCATGTGGCAAATAGGGAGGTGTAGACACTTAGGTATAGTGGCACAAACAGTATAGAGATTAATCCCCGCGACCTAGCATGTATTCTAGAGACTAGAGAATAGCTTACTACTACACTAAAGCACTGCACAATAATCCTTAGCACGCAGGGATGCGTGCAAAATTACGCAAAGAAGATTAACAATACATTCTTAGGGACAACAACTACTAAATTTCTAGTTTTCTCTGTAGTAAGACTAAAGGGTAATCTAGCTAAGTAGGTACAAGGCCTATCCTAGGTTGCTAGCTTTAGTGCAATGAGGTTTGCTGGAATACTTATTGACAAAGCCTATCTTAAGAAAACAGGCAATACGCGCACATTCCAACACATAATCTAGACATTGCTACCTTGGGACAACCCACACACAGTAGGTAAAGCCCTAATATATACTAAGGGCGTGCCTCCCCTCCTAATTATGCTCTCTAGGACTCCTATTAGAATTAACCTAAAGGAGCTCACTCCCTAGTAGTTTGCGCTTTCTAAGCTCTAGCGCTAGCTTAGATAGACTGTAGAGGGGATGATTAAAGATGGAGAGTCTGTTGATTTCCTTCCTGTTAATAACATACTAGACAAGAAGAACGCAATAGACATGCACAGCCTGCAGAATTTTTCAACATAGTTTAGGGAGCTTAAGAACTTAAAGAAGAAAGGCATTAGCTTTAATTAAGATTTGCTTAGGTTCTTAGCAACAGAATAGAGCCTTTACTTCTTAAGAGTATGTATCTGCTGCATAGACAACACTAGGATAGGTAACAGAGATCCAATTGTCAAGCTGCCTAGCATGGAGTTAATACTAGTAGAGGTAATTCCACTTAAAAAGCAATTAAGGGCTTGCAATAAAAGACTAGCAACCCTAAAAATAAAGGCAAAGGACTTAGCAAGGGCAATTAACAACGCTATTTAGAGGAATAAGCAGGTGGACAAGGATGCTTAGAACACCGCGCGGAACATTATCTTAGGCAGCTACATTGCAAGAATTCTTCCAACGTTTCTAGGACTAGCAGATATCTAGAATAAGTTTACGCAGAAGGGGCACAATGTAACGCAGGACAAGTGCTGCGAAATAAGGTGGTTTAAAGACTTGTGACCATAAAAACAGACTAAAGCCAATAGTAAATTAATGCTCTATAATAAGGATTAGGATGGAGATAGACAGTTTGTCACAGACTTTATTAATAAACACTATAAGAGCATTATTAAGGACGCCCCAAAACTTAATGCGCTAAGAAAGATAATTAAGAACCTAGTAGAGGACTGGAAAAGAGAAGAAAAGGCAGGTAAGTTAACATTAAAGCTGGTTATTGTGTCAGAGTTTGGGTTCATGGTGATGATCCTAGAACAATAGCTAAGGAGGGAATTTAAAAATGAGGAGTGGTATTAGCATAGGTTATAGCTGTTAACAAAAGTACAACGCAAAAATATTGCTAAGTTTGTTGAAGCTGAAAAGCAGACCACAGGCAAGGGTGAGTTAGTGCTTGTTCACTAAGGCTGCTTCCCTTCTATGTTTGTGGCTACATTAAAGACAATAGGGATAGGTCTGAACCTCCAGCGCTCTGCTTAGATAGTTAAGATAGAGCTATTAATTAACTAGCAACTAAGCAAACAACAGAGGTTCCGCCAGAACAGAATTAGGCAAAAGAAAAAGGTCCACATATACTTATTACACATAAAGGGTGTAGAGGTTGAGGACGCATTAATAGAGAGGGGCAAGTTTGCAGAGCTAATTAATAGGATTATGTAGGAGGCAGAGGCAGATACTTTAGAGCTAGGCTAAGGCGCAGTTAAAGCATATAAGTAAGATTGAAGATGTTGCACCAAAGAAGGGATAAATACTATTGCAGCACAGTTTTGCTAGCAGATTAAGGTAGACAATTCAACATTTCTTTTATGTCATTATGCTTGTTTTTCAAAGATCCTTAAGTAATGCAACACGGAAACTCATATGCGTGGAGAATAGCTATAAGAAACCCTCAACTAACCTACCAAAGAAACTTGTCTACATAAAGGATGCTTGTTAACAAACCCTAATCAACCTACTAAAGAAACTCAAATGCATAAAGGATGCTTGTTAATAAATCCTAGTCCACCTACCAAGGAAACTTAAATGCGTAGAGGGTGCCTGTCAGAGATCCTTAACAAACACGTAAAAGAAACTCACCTGCATTAAGGATGCTTAGTAGTAATAAACCCCAATCAACTTGCTGGGGAAACTTAAATACATAGAAGATGCCCAACAGAGACCCTCAAGCAACCCACTCTTAAGGGTGGCAGTACCCTGGATGGGAGAGGATGAGAAGGGGAGCTGAAAGATGACATTAGGTGGTAAGGCAGGGTGATAGCACAGTAAAACCTAGGAGGCTTAAGTAAGGCTTAAGTGATAAGGTGGTCACCTCCAGGCACAAGTATGCTGGAGTAATACTTCTCTAAGGTCGTACTCTTCTCTAGTATTGCCTTCTGAGCCAATGGACCCCAAGACCAGCGTCCAAGGCTAAATGATTTGAGACATGTTTATAACAAAAAGGTATTATATTAAATATTAAACTTTTTAGAATTTGTATGGTTTGTATGGTTTGTCTGGTTTGTCTGGTAACCTGTGGTTAACCATGGTTAGTACATAGTTCGGAAAATTTAACCGAATTCCCGATGTTGTGCAAGCAATTTCTATTATAAACACTTGGCTAACAAAGGACTCACATTTACTAAGATAGAAGCACAAACAAGGTCCTTCTTTAAGAATAAAGAGATAAGCTAGGAATACTTGCAATTATAGCGTTAAACCATACTACCTAATATTATTACTAAGAACCCTAACAAACCACGCAGCAAATGCCTTTAGATACTATTTAACACGCTTTAGAAAGTCTAATCTAGTCTGTTAGAGCTATACTAAACTAACTATAGTATCTAAGACTAATTACTAAGCGCTTGCCAATCTGTCCTAGAATGCAGTCTTGCCCTATATTAACCTGCTAAAATGTATGAGGCTGTTTGCGCCTAACTAAGGAACTTAATAGGCACTACTATGCGTTTAAAGGAGGTACAACAATTTAACGCTTACCTCGCCCAAAACACTACTTAAAACTAATTTAACAATAACCCTACTAACTACCTTATTAACAACAACCTAAGCTAATACCTAACTAACAGGAGATACGCTAATAATAGAGCATATAGTTATAGACATAGTTAAGGTAGATTTTAGAGTAGAGATAGATTTTAGAGCAGAAATAGATTTTAGAGCAGAAATAGATCCTAAAGTGTCTTACACTTAGGCTAAGGCAATTAAACTAAGAAGTGTTATATATGTAGTGCTAAAGGCTGCTAGTCAACTAAGCATACCTAGGAAGAACAATTAAAGGTATACACTTAATTTCTTAACAGCGCTAAGAACTACAACAGCTATTTACTTAATCTTAAAGGATATTAATGCTTCCTAACTAGCTACAAAGGTGTAGATAGCTTTGTTAAACACAAAATTAACAACGCAGAACAACTACTTATAGACATGCATATAGACAACTACAACAAAGGACAGGAACCTTATTTACAATTCCTTACTGTTGGTATCACATGATTTCTCAGCGTTGATATCACGTGATTTCCCCGCTCTGGCGGCAGTCACATGATCAGCTTTCTGAGTCAAGGATCCTCAAGGATCCTCGGCAGTCACGTGATCAGCTTTCTGAGTCAAGGATCCTCAAGGATCCTCGGCAGTCACGTGATCAGCTTTCTGAGTCAAGGATCCTCAAGGATCCTCGTATCTTAGAACCTTAAGAATATCATCACCACACAAGCAGGACACTAATACTACGGTATTGGAGCCCACTGCTACGTGGTAATACATTCAACCAGCCAATTACCTCTACTGTGACCGTGAATAACCTCAGGGTTACTAACACTAATCAGTTTCTTTTTGTTTAGGACTCAAGTCTTTGCGCACCAAACAGATCAAACCCCACGCTATTCACCCTTAACATAGTCTTGAGGACCCCCATGGTTTCTACAACTTTAAGAAACACCCCTCTAACCATCTGCAACCGCGCAGAATTACACCTTAACCTCCCCTCCAAACCTAATAAGATTTAAAACACCCCTCCACAAATCTCCACC
Source organism: Beverwykella pulmonaria (assembly GCA_001599595.1). Classification (NCBI taxonomy): domain Eukaryota; kingdom Fungi; phylum Ascomycota; class Dothideomycetes; order Pleosporales; family Melanommataceae; genus Beverwykella; species Beverwykella pulmonaria. The sequence continues at coordinate 2,172,408 of BCHH01000009.1, read as the reverse complement.
CCTTACAAATCTCCACCCCTTCGCAAAGATGACAACTAAGAAGATGACAACTAAATACAAGGAGATAAAGACAAAATAGAAAGATAGCATCAAGATTAATAATAATACAACTAAGGAACAGGTAAATAGATACATAACCTAGAAGTACTTGCAATATAGGACAGCTATAGACAGAGATCTATAGGAATGCTATTAGGAGGACTTCAACACGTTTACAGAAGAGGCCTTCGCTCTTATTAAAAAACGCGACCTCTAGGAGTTAAAGTTATATCTACAAAGCAGAGGCGTACACGTACCTCTAAACAATAAGAATACCACAATTAGAGCATCACTAGTCTAACTTGCTTATAAGGATAAACAACACAAGTAGTTAGACAAAGAGATTAACCTCACACTTAAGCAGGGTGTTAAATTTAAGTCCAAGCTACTATTAAGAAGGATCTCTAGTACAACTATTAAGCGTGTCCCACAGCAATCTCAAAACGCACAGCAACCTTCCCCCTAGCATTACCTCTAAGAACCTCTAGTTCACGTACAACTACCTATAAATTAGGGACCTGTACAGGGCTATAGCAGGAATCTCGCAAACCTATCAAAGATGTACACAGACAAGTTCAAATATAGTAGAACGGGAGACAGCCTAGACTAGAAGCTAACCATCTTCTATAAAACCTGCAATCGTGCAGACGTACCCTAAGAAGCTTACCTTAAGGCATTTCCTACTATGCTAAAGGGAATAGCTGCAAGCCACTTCTACAACACCAACATAGCTTAGAAATGCAGATATAACTTTTAGAGAGTCTGCAGACATCTTTAAAACTTCTTTAAGGGTCCTAGCTTCTATTACAAGAATCTAGATAAGTAGAACAATGTCTCTCTTTCTAGTACTATTATAGAAAACTTAGGGAAGTGTCACGAGAGGCTATCGGTAGCAGAGGATAAAGGTTCAATTAAATACCGGATACTACGGATACAATCTCAGGTGCGATAAATTATCATACAAGACGTTGCGTAAGGAGCTCGACCAGAGGTCCTTCGAGGTTCAATAAATACTCAGTCTGGTTCGTGCGTCAGGGGTCTGGTTCGTGCGCGGGCCGAGCCCGGTTGGGACTCGGTTCAGTATTTCAGGTTAGATCGGGTCGGCTAGTTGCCGACCTCGTTGAACTGTGAGTCGCAGTACAGTGC
>BCHH01000009.1:2094668-2160097 GCA_001599595.1 Beverwykella pulmonaria | reverse complement strand
AGAAGAGAAGATTGTTCGTGATACTAGGTCAGACTAGGCCAGACTAGGCTAGACTAGCACGTGACTAGATATCACGTGGTCTAAGACCTGGCTAAAGGCTGGCTAAGGATGGTCCAGAAGAGAAGATTGTTCGTGATACTAGGTTAGACTAGGCCAGACTAGGCTAGACTAGGACAGGTAGGATTGTTTAGTAGTACGCCACCCTAGACCTAGCCTGCTTATGCCTTAGTTGTGGTGGAGCTACATTAGCTAAGCTGTACAGCTGAGGGTACGGCTGAGAATATAGCGTTTAGCCTTTTAGCTTTTTAGCTAGATCGACGATCTATCTAAGCGCACGTGTATATAAATCCTTCTCTACAGTTAATTAAGCCTGCAGCTTAATTGTTCTTGTTAATAGATTTGTTTGGATTCTGCCTGCTATGCAGCGTCTATGCTAATATAACAACTTAGGTAGATTGCTGATTAATTGCCAATCTAGCTTAAAAGGCTAAGCACCACAATTGCATCATCTAGCTATACCCTCAGCTGTATCCTTTAGCTTATGTAGATCTGTCACACTATAAGTAGCTTAAATAGAATACAACAAAACCAAAGCAAGCCCCTTGGGTATCTACAACCCAACCCAACCCAAGCTATGATCTACCCCAACCCAACCTTAGTACAACTAACCCAACCCAACCCAAGCCTTGTATAATCCTACCCAACCCCTACCCAAGCTTAGGCCCAATACTAACCCAACCCAACCCGTCGCTGGGTATCCCCTACCCATTCGCCAGCCTACCCCTAACCTAGAGGACAGACTATATGTTAGAGACATATCTCAGGCTTACGTACAAGCTGCCACAAACCTTGTTTAAGCAATCTACATTAGACCTCCTACTAAGCTAATTAAACACTTAGGACTTAAGAATGGCACTGTCCTAAAAGTTATTAAGCCTCTCTACAGCGTTCTAGAAGCAGGAAACTACTAGTACAAGACCTATTACAATTACTACGTCAACTAGCTAAAGATAAACCCTTCTACCTATAACCCCTGCCTTCTATACACAAACAATAATAGCTCTAGCATTGTTGGCCTGCAAACAGATAATACGCTGTTTCTTGCTAACAAGACCTTTGCTGCAGCAGAGGAAAAGGAACTTAAGTAAGTAGGATTCTTAGCTAAGAAAAGGGAGAAATTAACTATTAAACAAGCCCTTAAATTTAACAGCTGCAACATACAGATCTCTAACAGTTATAATATACTCCTTACTTAAGAGAATTAGTGCAAGAACCTAAGTCTTATTAACGCCAAACACCCTATTTCTACCACTAGCTCTAGAGGCCAAGTACATACTGCTCTAACAACTAAGGAACAGTACGCTGCACAACAAGCTAGAGGAGCCTATATTACTTCTACTTGCCAACCTAAAGCTTCTTTCAATCTATCCTTTGCTACCTAGGTGACTAGTCCTAAGAAGAGCAATATTACAGCTTTAAACAAGCGCATCTAATAGCAAGTTGACAACCCGCACAGAGGCCTTAAGTATCTTAAGTTAGACATTAATACCCTACGCCTAGTTGCCTTCACAGACGCCTCCTTTACAAATAACAAGGACCTCTCCTCACAGATTGGCTATGTTATCACGCTCGCAGACGCTACAGGCAGGGCCAATATTATCCACTAGTCCTCTACTAAATGCAAGAGAGTCACTAGGAGCGTCCTAGCTTTAGAACTCTACGCAATGGGCCACAGCTTTAACGTTGCAGCAGTACTCAAATCCACGGCAGACCACATCTTGCAGATTTAGCTACCCCTTGTTCTGTGTACTAATTCTAGATCACTCTACAACTGCTTAGTTAAGTTAGGCACTACTACTAAGAAGCACCTTATAATTAATGTTATGTGCTTGCGGCAATTATATGAGCGTAGGGAAATTGCAGAGGTCAAATGGGTGGATGGAGACAGCAACCCTGCTGATTCTATAACAAAGAGCAAGGCATTATCTGCGCTGGGTCAACTAATCAATACAAATCACGTGGAAGTTAAGACTATAGGATGGGTGGAACGCGGAGCAGGAGTTACAGAATAAGTAGGGGTTATGGATAGGGGAAACGTGTTGGAGATTGTTTACAAAGGTTCTAAGTTTTGGTTTCTGGATGATCGTTTTAGTTGATCTGGCGATCTAGAGAGTTGCCAGTGTTGGTATCACATGATTTCTTAGCGTTGATATCACGTGATTTCCCCGCTCTGGCGGCAGTCACATGATCAGCTTTCTGAGTCAAGGATCCTCAAGGATCCTCGGCAGTCACGTGATCAGCTTTCTGAGTCAAGGATCCTCAAGGATCCTCGGCAGTCACGTGATCAGCTTTCTGAGTCAAGGATCCTCAAGGATCCTCGTATCTTAGAACCTTAAGAATATCATCACCACACAAGCAGGACACTAATACTACGGTATTGGAGCCCACTGCTACGTGGTAATACATTCAACCAGCCGATTACCTCTACTGTGACCGTGAATAACCTCGGGGTTACCGACACTTACCTCTTTTAGTAAAATTAATGCTATCTAAACTGTTACTACCCTTAATTACTAATCTACATTCTATGCTATTACAAAATTAGATATGTTTAACAATGCTAAGCCTTAGGAAGACAGCTTAGCTTTTACCTTTAATAATTACTATTTAGATGCTAAATTCTAAAGTATTATGCCTAATACTAGAGCTGCAGGAGTATCTACAGTAGGTAAACCTCAAGTCTAAGCTTTGCAAGCTATTAAACTGTTAATTAAGGTTAATACATTAACCACTAGCTAGCACAAGATCTAATTTAGAAAGGGAGAAGCAATCTTACTTAGCACTGTTAATGTGTTAACCCTGTTTAGTAATATTGTATTCTAGGTTGTCCCTGCAAATACTCTATTCCTTCTCTGTCTTACTAATATAGACAAGCTAGGTCTAAAGCTAGATAACCTAGAGAACATGCTTATTTAAGGCAACAAGATAGTGCCTGTTGTTTGCAAGTGGGGACACCTTGTCACGGTATATATGTTATTCTATACGCACCTCACCCTATTGGGTTCACTGCACCTTTTTAGGTAGCGCAGGTCGAGTGGTATAGAGCTTGCTCCTGACACACCTATAGCTCTTACTTCACTAACTAGAACAGACAGTAGCCTAGAGCCACCTTACTAAGAAAGAATTGCAACTACTACACTGCAGATTTAGTTATCCCTCTATACTACAACTCCTACAGCTACTCTAACGTGCAGGTTACAAGGTTAAAGTTGAAGTTCTTAAATACCTAACTAAGGTTTGCTACTATTGCTAAATACACTAAAGGTCCCCTAGTTAATTTAGATTTAGCTTTAAAGACAATACTAATTTTAATTACACTATTATAATTAATGTCTTCTTTATTAACAGAAGGGCAGTTCTCTATATTGTTAACGCTTCTACCACTTTCTAAGCTGCACGCTTCCTCAAGGATATGTTAGCTAAATGCGCATAGGATACGCTTTGCATCTGTTAGATTAACGTCTACCTTAGACCTCTAGATGTTATTGCCTATAATAAAGGCACAAATTTTAGCTCTATAGAGTTCTAAAGCAACGCAAGAGCTATGTTAATTAATATTAAGGAAGTCCTAGTTAAGGCGCACAATAGCGTAGGTAAAGTGGAGAAATACCACAGACTACTGCAACAAGCTTACTCTATTATCTCTAAGGAACTAAACAACACTAGCCTAGAGTTAATCCTGCAGATAGCTGTTAAAGTAGTTAACAATACTACAGGCCTAAATAGTGTAGTGCCTACATTACTTGTTTTTAGTGCATATCCTTAGATAACTAACAAATCTCTACTATTACTATTAACCTACAAGCGCGCTAAAGCTATTTGCAAAGCTACAAAGGAACTCTACTACCTACAAGTAAAACAGATAATTAATAATGCTCTTAGCATAAGAAACAGCCCAAACGTGCTAGATACCCTCTAATTACTACTCTAGTTAGACGTCTGTGTTTGGAGAGAGAAAGGCGGTTAGACAGGACTATAGAAACTTGTTGCTTATAAAGGCAATTATAAAGTTATCTAGCTTAGGCATGGACCTACTAAGTTCTAGACTACAGACGTTAAACTATATAAAACAGATCTTGCAAGTAACAACATCTTAGCCTATAGAGAAATTAAGCAAGATAATAACATTAAGATTAAACCTAAAGATAGCTAACAAAACAACAACCTAATTGCAGAAGAACCCCCTACACTAGCCTGTTGCAGCAGAGGTAGACTAAAGGGATCTAAGAACAAGAAGAGGCAGAACGTTATAGATATTAATTTTGACAATTAATTTATCACTGCTATTACTAACAGAGATAAGACAATTACAATAGCATTTATAACTGCTAAGGAGACGTTAGATTACAAATTTACACTTAAGGCACGTTAGGATAGTTGCATTAAGACAATAGGACCCCTATTTAAAGCTGCTTAACGCACTAAAGTTAATAGCTTAATTAGAAGAGATGTTATCTAATTTATTAACATAAGCAATCCTATTATTACTAACAATTACATCTTTAGATCCTATATAGTTAATAAGGTAAAAGGGAAGACAACTAATTTGCTATATAAAAAGGTTCAACTAGTTATTTAAGGATATAATAATCTTAGGAAGGAGTATATCCTTACGCAATTACCTACAATTTAATGTGCAAGCCAGCGTCTTATCCTTGTACTAGCACCTACCCTGTTAAAGATAGGATTTACCCTTTTGCTCTGCAATATTACTTAAGCATATACACAATTAGCAACCCTACTTGCCCACCTTGTATTTGCCTACCTTCTAAAGGAGATTACCTACAAGTATCCTAACAGTACAATTATAAGGATCCTTAAGCCTTTGTATAGACTAGCAGAGGCTAGAACCTATTAGTATGTGACGTATTCAAAACACTACTAAGACAAGCTCTTCTTAGCTACATTAACATATAACCCCTACCTTCTTATTGCAACACTAAACAGACTATTTAGCATTATTAGGATGCAAACAGACAACACCCTAATCCTCACAACTAATAAATTCTTAAAGCTTAAGGAAGATAAGCTAGTTAAGGCTAAATTAATAGCAAAGCTAAAGGAGAAGCTGACGCCAAATACTCCCCTGTTCTTTAATAGCTGCACTGTCTTAATTAATAACAATAGAAAAATGTATCTCCAACTAAAAGACCAAGGCACTAAGCTTGCACTTGTTAACAAGAAGCACAATACACAAACAGTATACCAACAATAGCGTGCTTAAGCTGCGTTTATCTCTTTAATTTGTCAACTAGAAGCTACTTTTAACCTATTAATAGCTGCGCAAACCTAGGAACCTATATCGGGGAAAGTTTCGTGTTGTGTTTCAGGACTTCAATCCCTAACATGCACGTGCCACGAGCATTCCACGCCCCCAACGTTGCCAATGTCGCAATCCCAAGTCGCGATATTGCACGAGCGCCTAATGCCCCCAATGTTCTGGTCCGTGCCTCAATGTTCTGGTCTGTGCCCTAATGAGCCTCCAACGCCTGCAATGTTTGCCACGCCTACAATTCCTACTAGGCATTTGTATTACATAAGCATTACATAATTAACTATATACTATTAGGTAAGGCCTATTAAAAAAACTAACTAGTTTTTTTATAGCTAGTCTAGTTATAAAGTTATAGCTCTTGAAAGCGTGCAGCAATCTACACTTTCCTAATTAGGTAACTTAGAGACTTAGAGCATTGCATGCACGCACTACGCACTACGCACCACGTACTGCGCACTACGTACTACACACTCTCTATAATATTAATTAACAACCTCTAGACTAAAATTATAGATTACAGGGGTTTAAAATAATAATATTAAAAAAACGTTGAGTATCTACTAAACTAGAGCACTAGCGAGATTTTTAATAATGCTAGAACATTAAATAAACTGCTACTATATTTAGATCTATAATAGTACTAGTAGTATTTGTGGCACTAGAAGCATTAGTAGCATATATAAKACTAGTAGTACTACTAGCATGTAATATTATTYATGGCAGGAGGTTGAAAAACATTGMAGGCGTTGGAGGCACATTAGGGCACGGGCCACAACATTGCAGGCGTTGGAGGCACATTGGGGGCACGGACCACAACATTGAATGCTCATGGAGGCCATGGAGGTTGTGGAATGGTCATGGAGGTCATTGGGGGTACAGGCTATAATGTGGAATGATCGTGGCAGGAGTTGGCAGATTTTCCATGAAAAAACTTTCCCCGATATAGCAATAACAATATTAAGGCCCTCAACAAACGCATCTTATAGCACATGGCAAATCTTAACTAAGGACTCTAGTATCTGCCTATTAAGATTAAATTAGCAAAGCTGTTTGTATTTATTAACAGCTTATTTGCAAACAACAAAGATTTAAGCTCCTAGCTAGGATATCTAATTGTTATTGCAAATAAAACCCCTAGAGAGAGCAAGTTTAATATTATAGGCAACATTATCTACTACAGCTCTACTAAAAGCAAAAGAGTGACCTAAGCAGTGCTTGCTTTAGAAGTCTATAGGATAGTAGCAGGAGTTAATATTACTATTGTCCTAGGCAGTACCCTCAAAATAATTACAGACTAATTAGAGATCCCTAAAATCCTAATTGTTGTATGCACCAATTTGTTTTCCCTCTACAAATGCCTTGTTAAACTCAGCACTACAAAGGAGAAACGTCTTATAATTAATATTATAGCTCTTTAATAGTTATATAAGCAACGTGAGCTTCAGGAGATCTAGTAGATTAACAGCAACAACAATCTAGCCAACGCCTTTACTAAGGTTATACCAAACAACACCCTTAAAACTCTTGTTAACACAAACAAGCTCTGCGTACAAATTAACGGTTGGGTCAACTGTTTGAACAGTTAATCTAGTTAGTCACATGTTTAATCTAATTAAAGTGGATAGGAGCTCTCTTTCCTTTCTAGCTTAATTAAGCGTCTGTTTGTTACATGTTTTTTTTCCTTCTTCTTATTTAATATTAAATTAATAACAACAAAAGAAAGAGTTGCTAGTGTCAGGAGTATATAGAATGTAGGAATCACGTGTTGATGTGTAGATTACGTGTAGATCACGTGGGATGTATGGATCACGTGTGGAGGTACCAATCACGTGTGGACACGTGGGGCACTAGCCATATTAGGCTAGTGCACGCGGCGGTGATGTGGATGGTATTCCCTCTGCTGCACCGCTTCAAGATAGACAGACACAACGATTTATTACCCCCTTTGAGAACCCCCATTGCTATTGCAATAGCCCTGTGAGACCAACAGTAGATATACTATTGATATTTACTATAGTTTTATACAAGTATAGCGCTGTAGTTACTCTGAAATATTCCGAACCCCGCTTGCCTAAAAAGTATGTTCGCATCGTCGCCTTACGCCTCATTTGTAAGAGCTCTCCCTTATTGCGTAACAGAGTTCCTTCCCCACAACACCATTGTCAAACTCTTATCGCTTCTGATATTTATAAAGGCATTTTCTCCGAACCTCAAAGCATTCTTTAATGCTAGCAATTCATCATTAGTCTTTATATTTGGTGTGGCGCGCAAACTCGTACAGGGTCACCACGCCGATCGGTACCTCTAGGCAGCTGGTGATAGATGCAAGACCAACAAAGGATCTTTCTGGTCTAGTGCTTTCAAATACTTTCCTGCGGTCTCAATCAGCAATTCGTTTTCCAATAATTCGTAACGTGTAGGCCGTACCTGCAGCCCTCCACCTTCGATCAAATAGTTCCAGGAATGTTTTGAGCCACGTTGCCCTCTCCTTACTCACCTCATCACGACGGTCTCGCCACAGTCTCATCTGTATAACAGCGGACTGGTATACACATTGCGGTACATAAGGTGAAAGTTGAGAATAATCAATCTGCTCGACCTCTCCAAAGAGCCGAAGTGTGAAGCCAGCAATCTGAGTCGAGAGTTCTTCAAGCTTCTGAGTAGCCTCGGTCTCGTCTCTCTGGCCTCGCCTTACTAATGCGTCATTCAAGATATATAGCGCACTGCAATAGATAATAATCTTGCATCAGTAATGATGGAAAACCCGGAAAAGAGCTTGATAGTAAAAGGGCCACGAACCTGCTACATATTCCTAAAGCGACACAATACTTGCCAAACATGACACCCTCTTCAAGCAAGAGTGGCATGAACGCCATAAGGGTCCTCTCTAGCTGCAATGCTTCTTCTAATTGAAAGTCAACGTCAACCGTCGGCTCGTATACGTGTCGGATAACCATTCCCGTGAGATGGGTGACTTGACACTCGCGAGCGAAAACACCGACGGTTGCTGAAGAGGGTGTCGAAAGTCGATGTGGCTCTTCTGTAGAGGGTATCTAGGGGCTACTTAGCAGATTTTGTATTGTGGCCGTCCATTGCGTGCAAGATAGTACGCACATTTTGAAACCACAAATCATCATCGATAGGGATTAGAGAGGAACTGGTGAGGTCCCTAGTAGAGAAAAGTGAATCACCGCTGCAGAGGTTGATATAGCTGCACAATCAGGATGGGAGAAATCCAGTGTCTGCCATAAGCGAAAGGCGTATCTTACCGATCTAGATTCACAACAGCCCACCAAATCCTCCTCTGTTCTTCAAGCACAATCTTCATGTCGGCCTGTACTTCGCATTCGACCCCCTTGTCCAAGCCAACCGCACGCGCCAACCTTGCGCAACTCGCGATTGAGATCGAAGCCGCCGGGTGAATGCTGTGGCCTAACTCATAAAACGCTATCATAACTCTGCACTGAATTGCGTCTAGGTCATTATACCCTGCACCCTCCATTAAACTGACAATACTCTTCGCGGTCAGATACAAATTTGATTGCATACTATCCGCGTTCGTGATAGGTGATTGCTGCATGAGTTGCATGCACAGACATACAGTCGTGAAGCTTGCTGGGGAAGATATACCATAGCTTGATAAGCGGGCTTGGAACCTTTGGGGAGAGATTGTTGGCAACCTCTTGTGAATCGCTTTGAAATATAAAGTTGACATTTCGCGGACCCTGTCAAGTGAACCAATATGCTTGGCGACTTCGGTAGCGACTGCGGCATCTATGAGAGATCTCCGGAGTGTGTCATTTTGAAACGGGTCAAAAAGCGTCAACGGGCCAGGGAGATGCGTGGAGAATACATGCGATGGGCCAAGAGTCGGTTGTGTAGCAAAGTTGTAAAAGCCATGCTGGCCGATCGATTTAGAGTCTGCCATATTTAGCGTGGCGGAGCCAGCGTTTTCATCGTAGATGCACAACCGTCCAGTCCTAAGACATGTGAGACGTCGCAAATGCGGACGAGATAAACCAGCTGCAGAACATGAAGCTTACCGAGCGCAAGATGAACACTGAGGGTGGACCCTATCGCACTTTCTTTTCCCTTGCTGGCAAGCCTTGCACGAGTTCATGGTTTGTTGTTGTGTTGAATGAGCCACAATGAAGGTTTGTGAGGTGACACGGTGGAATGAAAGACGGAAATCTGACAGCCCCTCCGTGCAACGAACGCTCGCTAAACAGAGCTCAAAATTATTGCACGTTTCCCCTCCAACGAAATACATGGATATGGATGGTGAGATAACGATTTTAAGATTATATCTATGTTCTGAACCTTCATCCCTTATCGGTTGTCATGCTTCGATAACGTGAAACCGCTTTATGTGTCACCTACGATCGACAATTCGCCTGTGAAGATGTCATACTTTAGTCCTACAATTTGGGTTCCTTTTTTGATGAGAGGAGAAGCTTTCAAAATCGCCACATCCTCTCTGACGCTGTCCTCAATGCTAGAATGATTCGTCAGCAGGATGGATTCCTAAAAACATCGAGCGACACTTACGAAGTCTTAATCTCTCCAAACCTGGAGGCTTGGATCAAATCTTTTTCCTCGGGCGCAATTTCAAGCAACGAATTTTTGACATCTTCATCATGATAGTGTGTGAGGCCGCAGTCTAGCGCAAATTAGACCAACCATTTGCTGATCTCGATAGCACTTACCTGTATGATGCATAACAGCAATGGTTCCAGGCTGTCCAATAGTTTGGAGCACTGCCAAAGTGCGAATAGCGTCGAAAGCTCGCCCTCCAGCGTTACGGACCATGGTTGCCTCTTCCGGATTTCAGTTGACGGCCTCGAATACTCACTGCGAACTTGTGCACTTACTTAAAGTGGGATCAATGCCTAAAATTTGATATGGATTCAAGCGAGGATCAGAGCAGGATAAAACTACTACTCCAGCCTTAGATGCTCTCATGGCTGAGACCATCTGCGGCAAACCCGGTGGAGATTGATATGTTTGCGCAAATTTACTGCCCATGTGTCAGCCGTCGCGTTTCTCTTCTTCGAAAATGCAGACATACCTGTTGCGCGCAAGCATCTCTGCAAGTGGTCCTGTAACCATTCTGCTTTCTTGCTTGAGATATCGGTATGTGGAGAATCGGGGAGTAGAGTTGATCAAATGTTGACGATGGAGTATAATGTGAAGATGTGGACGACCGCACTGGAGAAGCAGACTGGTGGTATAATATAGATGATAGCGCATGCCGAGTTTTCGACTGAAAGCTATCATGAGTATTTGATTGATTATGAAGCACGCCGGTGACGGCTAATAGTAACAACTCGAGATGTCAACGCACTTAATTCATTATGTGACGTTGTTCAATTAGGAAGCATGCCGAAAGTTGACAATTCATCCTCAAGTTCTGCCGTAGTCTTTGAAGAGACGGCCTGTCCAATAAACGGTGTTCAAACCCCCGATACGTCGGCATCGTATCTGTGGACGAACTGAAGTGCAGAGTAATCTGCGGACTAGCGTAAGGACTAGCGTGAGGACTAGCGTGCGGACTAGCGTGCGGGTGAGAGCGGACTATTGCCCTCGTCCCCTCGTCCCTGACTTAGATCATTAAGGCGCATCTAAACTATGCTCTGTCATCAATCCTTCGTCTTCTATGTGGTCTCAACAAGCATATTTCGATGGTTAGTGTGACAGCGCCGAGGCTTGTTCAATGCATCGCAGTACGAACCCATACCTTGATGCCGATAGGCACCCAATGCAGCATGAAATCTTTGTGCGGAGAGGTAGGCATATTTTGTATAAGTAGACGACGAGAGTATCTGTTACATGTTGTATCTAGAAACAATACTCCCATTGTGTTCAATATTTTGACTACCATTTGCTACTTCTCTATCCTCTCCCTCAAGTGAAGCGACGCGACTGCAACATCGTGTTCATTACTTTGCCTACCATTCAGCACTTTTCTATCCCCTCACTCAAGTAAAGCGCCACAACTGCGATGTACGACCTCGTTCGAGAAGCACCTCTTGGCCAAGTTATCCGTTTCTTATCAGGAAACAAACTATTCCAGTACCCCGAAGAGCGATCGGACTTCCAGCTTCCTCCTCAGTATGAAGCCAATCACGATTCCGAGAAGACACGACCACAATTTCCAACCACTGATGACTCGTTGAATGAAGAGTCGAACGCCGAAAGCCGCCCCGAAAGTCTCCTAATGACACGCACAAAAAGTCGGCACTATTCCCAGGCGTACACCTCCGAGCGCTTCGAAGTCGAGCAGCAGCTCGCATTACAACGAACAAAGACCGTTCCTATCACACCACAAAAGACATCTGACGGAATCATTCTTGTCGACTGGTACACGACCGATGACCCTGCAAACCCTCTCAATTGGTCAGGGGGGAAGCGGGCGTCTATTGTATTCCTCATGTGTGCATACACTTGGGTCGTATACACTGCGTCTTCGATTTACGCACCAAGTGAACAAGGGGTTATGGAAAAATTTGGCGTGAACCACACCTCCGCATCTCTACCTCTCTCGCTCTACGTTCTTGCATACGGTGTTGGACCTCTCCTATGGGCACCACTCAGTGAGATCCCAATAATTGGTCGAAACCCAGTCTATATCCTCACTTTTGTGATCTTCTTCGCACTATCGTTTCCGACAGCACTTTCCGAGAGCTTTGGCAGCTTGCTCGTCCTCAGATTCCTCCAAGGATTTTTCGGAAGTCCAGCTCTCGCCAACGGAGGTGCAACGTTCTCAGACATGTACTCCCTCATATACGTCCCTTACCAGCTTTCTTGGTGGGTGTTCTCTGCCTGGGGAGGCCCTGCGCTGGGTCCACTAATGGCTGGCTTTGCTGTATCTGCCAAAAACTGGCGCTGGTCTCTGTGGGAGATTGTGTGGATGGCCGCACCATTACTTGTCCTGCTTCTACTGCTGATGCCCGAAACATCCACGCCGAATATCCTCCTGCGACGCGCGCAGCGACTACGCAGACTCACGGGAAATGCGAACCTACAGTCCCAGAGTGAAATCGATCAACGCCACATTACTGCTTCAGCGATACTGGTTGATGCCTTGATTAAGCCGATTGAAATCACGCTGAAAGATCCAGCAATATTTTTCGTCAACGCATATACAGCACTCTTCTACGGCATCTATTACACCTTCTTCGAGGTATTCCCGCTCGTTTTTCCGGTATACTACGGCTTTAATCTTGGTGAGACAGGCCTTGCATTTTTAGCTTGTCAGGTTGGCGCTACCATTGGCATTACAATTTACTTCTCTTATCTATACTGGTACATGATTCCAGACAATCTCGCGAACGGGCTCCGCCACCAAGAGCACAGGCTCGTTCCAGCCATATTTGGTTCTTTCTTGATACCAACAGGGCTATTTATATTCGGCTGGACAGCTCGACCCGAGGTTCATTTCATTGTTCCACTCGTTGGTGTCGTCATCTTCGTTGTGGGCACTTTCCTTATCCTGCAAAGTATCTTTGTCTGGCTGCCTCTTTCGTACCCAAAATACGCCGCCTCATTGTTTGCCGGGAATGATTTGACTCGCTCAGCGATGGCGTGTGGGAGCATCATGTATGCAAGACCACTATTCCTAAATGTCGGCGTCGCGGAGGGAGTTTCGGTACTTGCTGGTATCAGTATTGCAGGAATCTTTGGCATGATAGCTATTTACATCTTCGGGGCCAAGCTGAGGGCGAGATCGAAGTTTGCGCAAGGTTGAGGATATCTGGGACACAAATGTTGCGAGAGAAAGTATTGGAAAAATTGGTACCTTAGTGTTTTGGATCTATCTTTCTATGGCGTCTATCTAGAGGGTTATCGCGTTAAGAACGTTTTTTTTATCAGCAAACACAATTAGCTTATCAAGTATCGTATCAGTACTACTTCAGCGTTACGTTATGTAAGCTTTCATCGAGTATATACACTCGCTGTCACTCATTAGCTGGCAATCAATCAATTCCTTACATCCTACTTAACGTCGAGAGCATGCTGGAAACGTATCTGAATATTGGTTAGCATCATCAGATCTTAGCATTGAGTATGAGAAGGTAGACGTGCAAAAGCTGATCTGACGTGGTCAACGGACTGTAGCCGCTGCAGAGAGCCTCGGCACAACTCACGCACGTGCAAGAAGGATACTATCACGGTATATCACGTGAATATCACGTGCACCATATGATCTTGGATATCACGTGTACTGTACGCTTAGTCACATGTCTCGATTAGTCATGGCATGATATATATGCTCGTCGATTTCCATAGCTTCTAAATCAACTCAGTCCCTGATTTATCTCGTCCATATTACGTGACCGCGCGCTCCGATAGATACTATAGACACGGCTTAAGTGTAGATATCAGGTATATTAATAGTATTCTAATGCGTTCATGAATTACGTTGTTGCGAAGGTGGTGAGAGTTGATAGCAAATTGCTGATGCGACTCTTCCCTTCCAATAGCGTTGTCTCACCAACATATCGACGTGCGCTCTGAGATGGATTTTCTCATCTTTCGCCCCCCAACAAAATATCTTTCATACTTCTCTAACATCAAGTCGCAACGGATGCCTGTTTCATCTCGCCAATAGTGGCTCAGACCAATGGCCCCCAATGCACGTCACGCCAAATCCTCGTCTTCAGGCCCATTAAACATTCTTCCCCACACGACAGCATTTGCCTGATTCTGGATTGTACATACCTTCAGACCCGACGCGATGCAGTACTCCCAGGTCTCTGGCTCAGGCGAAGTCTACAGACAGCACAACACACCCATTGAGGTTTGTGAAACCGAGTCCACTGGATTGTCGCGGCTGGGGACGGCCACGGTTCAGATGGCGGTGCTTATAATCTTGGGCCTTGCAGGATCACTGGCGCATTTCTTCTACTACCGCTCTCTTGTCGGAGACGTTGTCGATGATGGGTTCTCCATCTCCCAAGAATGGAACATCTGGATTGGCACCGGACTGGCGTTCGTTGCGAAGACGAGCTGGACTTTTGCGGTCGTCATCGCGCACGCGCAGCTCGTCTGGATGACCATGTCTCAAGACACTGCACCTCAAGACGATCGATGGCATCATCATGTCGCCGACCGACTTCACCAAGTTCTTATAGAGGAACGTGCGGAATGCCAAGGCTGGAACAATGCTTGGTCTGGTCGCTTGGTACATCCCCATATTCGTAATCGTCACACCGTCCACCCTGAGCGTCGTCTCGGTTGTCACTGTGGGCACTGTCAGCTCGACCGTACCGATCTTGGATTTAAACAATGTCGACAAGTTCGCTGGCAGCACGCCGTGCCCCAATGACCTTATTGATTCTTGTCCCCGGGCACTAAATCCAGAAAATCTCACCTCTGCCCTCATCTTCCGGTACGCGAGTCCCCAAACGGATATACAGACTGTCACCACGGCTTCTTCAGGCCAGATCCAGGCCATGATCCCGCTCAATGTCAACGAGAGCTACTCTCTCCAGATGTACGGGCCGTCATGCGCTGTGTCAACGGATCTGATAGGTTCGACGAGTTTCGCGAATTTGTTGACAATACCCAACCGTTCGGGAGATACCTGTCTACCAAACTCTTCAGCTACTGGGGCTTCATACCATCGAAATTTGCGAATGGAACAAAAATGGCACTGGACTGGACGAAGCTTCCCAGCGGTGCGATTGATAATGGAGATTATGGAGTAAACTCTAAGGGACATAATGATACCTTCCGCCCCGGAGCTCTGGATGACTACCTACTGGAGCATGGATATATGCTCCTTATATAACGCATCCTTTCAGGTTGACTTCGAGTTTGAGAACGGTGTCCAGCTTACGAAGTCCAAGGTGGAGACTTTAGAGCCTCTCAAATGGAAGACCGCCATCTCCGGCGCCGATGCTGTTGAAAATCAGACGTTCACATACCAGGCCATATATATAGCCCTCGTGAGGCAGCTCATCGGCCTAGTTGTCGACAATCTTGTTCACATGAGGTATTGTCTGGTGTCGAGGTTCATCAAGGCATTTTTTGCGGTGCGGACTTTTTTTTCATCTGTGTGGTACGGTACAGAACAGGCTGGTTTTCATAGTGTGATGCCGATAGAAGCTTGGTGGTCAGCGCAAACATTCGTAATGCGGGTGAGGTGGATCACAGACATGCGTGCATACTAACATTCGATAGCTCAATGTGGACGAGTTGTATTCGAACAAAGAGACCTCAGTCAAAGGGACTTACCAGTTTCCCCAGGCATTTGCTCTTGCGTTCCACAGAAACCATAGAGACTATCGAGGGCATCAAAGCCTAAGGCTATACACATATCTTCTCTTGCATTGTATCAAGACTCTAAGCTATACTCTCTTTTCACTCTCACTGAATTTTTGCAGAAACTCTTCCGGTCAATCGTTACCAATGCCGCCGCTTTCGCCCGGGCCCCTTCAAATATTGACATGCCAGAGTGGTTCTAATGAATTGGCAGAGTGATTGGCATGGGATTTCGACTTCGTTGGATATAAACATAGGTGCTTTAGAGACAATTCCGTTAGTTCACTTACTTAGAGGTCGTAGAGTGTAAGATATTGTCAACTTCTAAAACTAATATCTTATATCTTCTGAATCAAGTGATCTTCGACACGTTTGCAACCAGCACGCCCTGTAATTCAATCTGCTACAAGCGGTCTGGAGCTACAAAATGCGTGGTTTTTACCAGCCTACCTAAACGCTGAGTTGCAGCTGCCAAGATGGTCGAGAATGTTGAGAATCTTAAGATATTAGGTACACTAACACTTGTCGGGACATTTGCTTACCATATGTACCAGACTATCCACAGCGCTTCGTTCTATCTCGCCCCCCATACGAAGCTGGCTTTGTCTGTGGCCTTTGCATGGTAGAACGACCATTTTTGGATGTGAAGTGGCTGCCTCTAGATATCCTTGGCTATTTCTGCATCAATCAGTGGCTGCTTGTTTAGTGGGCGGATACGTTTATCTGAACTACTCGTGTTTGGTAGTGTCGCAACGTCAGTCTATGAACGGACTCTGTATCTGAATCTCGCAAGTTCGATGTGCAATATTCGATTGCGTGTCGTGTGAATGAAAGAAACTGGGAAGCTGTTATTAACAGTTATGATTATGTTTCTTATTGACCTTCTCTTCGACTTATCGACCAGTATTTACAAAGTGTCGATTCTACCAAGCACCCACTGCAAGTGCAGGTAGGCCGATCTTCCCTGAAACTGAGGCTGCATGTGTCCGCTCAAGTATGTCTCCGCCCACATCAAGCCTCTCTCGTAATGCTGGATACCCATGACGCCCTGAGGATTATCTGTCCCATTATCGAAACCCGAAGCGATAAAAACGTCTTGATACATTAGATCTGGAAGGGTAATGACGATTGGGGTGTTTGGAGCTGTCTGAAATCCAAAGGCACCGTTCCAGGTCATGTTCTGGATCGCGAGAAGAGTGCCGTTTGTGATGATCTCGTAATCAAGATTGCCGTTGGAGACTAGAACACGGTTCGTCTTTTCGATTACCTTTGGGAGGACAGATTGGATGGGGTCGGCGGAAAGATCACCCTCGTCCTGGGGGCCGCCTTCACCAACAAAGACGTGCTGAGGGGCACACTCAAGCCACTCAACGTCCATAGGCGCGTGGAGAGCAGCTTTGACGTCAGTTCTATTGAAGTATATTGGCAGTCCTGGGTACGAGTATTGCAGATCGGTGGGGTAACCCAGCGGGTCAGAGAGAAGAGGGCACTGCAGGCCGATCTCATAGACATTGAAACATGGGTTTGGATGGTACGCTTCGATGTAGCCCATACCCCAGAGATCGCAATCAGCATCGCTAGTCGAGTTAAAATACAAATGTGGCTGTACACCTGAGGGCGGGAAGGAATAGTATTGCTCTCGGAATGCGGCATAACCGCAAGACTCGTCGAGTGCGGCAATCTTGTCCATAAAAGTCTTGTTAAATCCCATCACACTATTGTGTTCTTGAATGAAGGGAACGGCAACCGCTTGCTGCTGCTCCCAAACATATTCTCCAATGCATGGGTCGTACATCAAGGCACCCGTAACGTTGAGCTTGTCTTCGTCACAGCGATCAATCATCTCGGCTGAGATATAGGGCACATAGCGACCTGCATAGCTTTCTCCGGTAACGATGATCTTGAACTTGGAGATGCCGAATATGTTCTCGAAGTTCAGGAAGAAGTCAACGAAGTCCTTCGCAATGTCCTCTTCGCTCTTTGCCTTGATCTCGCCAATGGAGAACCCAGTGCCGACTGGTTGTTCGACCCATAGGACATTGGTAAGGTTGACCCAGGAATATGGGTTGATGTGCGGCGCGTATTCACCCCACGACCACTGGAAGAGTCCTGTCTCTTGCAAGAACCCTTCGAGTGAACTGCAACCGGGTCCTACGAAATAATTAGCATTTCTCTTGCCATTGCAGGCGGACGCTACTCACCACCATTAAGCCATATTGTGATCTCGTCAACCGGCTCTCCGACTGTTGGCTGGAAGATGAAAAATAGAGCCCGAGAGGCATTATTCATGTCGATAGGGATAAGACCCGAGTAGAACTCGCCGAGGTCGAACGGTATGTCAGGGAGCGAGTCAACAAAGTAGGCTGAAACACGTAAGTGAGGAGCATGGTATTTGCTTGAGCGAGACTTGCGTGCGGTGTCATTGGTATAGAACCTATAAGTGTCGGTTTCGTTTACGAACCTCTTATGCTGAGGCGGTTGTGGTGCTCTCTTCAGGTGGGGTGAGAAGCCCTTTCGCTGACTGACTTCAGACATTCTGCTCGCGGCAGCTGCTTGCAGCAGTGACGTCGCCAACAAGAAAGGGCGCAAGGCTTTCAAATTCATTTTGAAGATCAACGGAATGCAATTGACTCTAGGCAAAAGGAATCGCTCGATACTGGAGCATCAAACACTCAGAAAATACGAGAAAAGTTTAGCAGCTCTCTCGCCTTTTCTTTCTCAGAGCTCAAGGGCCCCAGGCTCCTGGTGCATCCTTTGTATGACGACAATTTCCCCCATCAGGACCAGGTTACCGGAAATGCCAACTCTTGCAGGTTGCGCGAACCGACGATTGCGGTACCTTATCGCAAGAAGCAGGCTGCAACCTTGCTCTTCGAGGGTATGTCAGATATTGGATCAAGGCGGACCTGCAGAACAGTGTGAGGCACCATGACCTCAAAGGAAGGTCGGAGAGTGCGGGGTGACATGGATTGGTGGCCGGTGTGCCGCTACTTTAGCAGCTGCAGGCAACACGAGGCTTGATAGCGGTGCTGATAACGGGAATAGAGGATACATGGTCAGATACTGGCGAGCCGTGATGAGGCCTGAGTTGGGAAGGACAATGGGGTTTTGGTGTGGACGAGGAAGGCCAAAGTGCTAAGTTGCTGGGGTTGCTGCTTAGCGCAGGCTTAGCAACTTGGCATTGAGAGACTAGTCTTGTTTGGGGCTATTGTAGAGAGCTTGATTCGCCTTGGCTTTTTCAACTCTTGATACTTGGGTCAAAAGCTTGACTAAGGCCAAACTCCAGACTCCAGTCCAGATGTAGAAAACAAAAACAATGCTGTAAGCCAAGTCCTCGACCGCATTACTACACATGTTCTTTCCTAGTAGTCTCGACATCATCGTCGAGAGGGGCCTTCACACCTTCACCATAACATGAAAGAACGGCCCCTAGTCGCTGGCGTACGAGACTACAGCTTCAAGCACAGTCTTCGAAGGGAAAAAGGGCGACCGCCGTGAGAATGACCACAGCAATTTTCGTCACATCTTCACTTCTCCCGTGACATATCTTGCTACTCTAAATCTAGTAGCCTCTCCTTTTACTTCCCTGCCACTTACATCCAAACCCATCGACCCAATTTCACCAAGCATTCATATCTTCACCATCGCCCTCCCCGCGCCACCTATCCCTACGCTTCAGTAGATCTCCCATCCAGGCCTTTCACGTCGCCTCTCAGCCCACCTGAGTAATAACAAATAGCCGCAGTGATTCTTCCACTCTGCGGACCTGCCTACGGTTTGGGCTCCAGACCATATTTTTTGATTGATCACCCTCACCAGTGAACATGACATAGTACCCTCGCACGTGTGCCCTTCGTTCACATAGCTCAGGCGACCCCGTCCACTCCGCCCCTCATTCGGGAGTTTCGTGGAGCTCACATAGCAACGCAGCCCGTCGAGTTAGTCCTTCCTCTGTGTGTACTTTCTCTGTGTGTACTTTCTCTGTGTGTACTTCCCCTGCGTTGGTGCATAACGTCGATGATGGACGCTAATGGAATTGGAACTGCAGACGTATGCATCACCAAAGTCTGCGACTCTTCCAGGAGCCATCTCTAGTCGGCAACAACAGCAACATACTCTACCCACCTCCGAAGCAGGGCTAGGTCATATCTCGGACCAACAGTGACTTGATAGCAGCGCTGAAGCCCATGCCCGTTGGACAATTCAATGGCTGTGGGTGCAGACGAGTGCAGTGGAACCTGGGTTCTGAAGGTTAGACGGAAAAGAACTCCGCGATAATTAGTGATCTTCACATGTAAAAATGACACCAATCGAACGTCTAGCATTTCTTCAAACTTTGCGCAATTTCTTGCTGTCTAGTATTGTATACAATTTCAGTTGTAACTTGAATCAAAGTGCATGCGCGGCAGTCATGCGTAGCTTCTCTGCCCTTTGTCCCATCTCTCGCGTTCTACAATACTCCTTTGATTCCCAAATATCCAGATTCATACGTTCAAGTGGCCTTTTTAGCGAATTCGACGCGCAAGATTAGATGACCAAAACCATCTGAACAGGGCGTTAGTAAATTCAAAAAGGGTTGATGAAAGTGACAACTTACATCCGTCCATCTTATCGCAAGCCGTAGACGCGTCTGACCGGTCCGCATAGCTGACGAACGCAAAGCCCTTCGCCCTCCCAGTTTCTCTGTCCTTGGCGAGGAAGACTCTTGTGACATGACCGAACCTTGAGAACATGTCGCGGAGGTCCTGCTCTTCAGCAAACTCAGAGACGTTGGTGACGCGGAGCGTCGCCAGGTCGTCTCTCTCAAACTTGCCACCCATTTTCTCGCCCGCACCACCGCGGCCTCGGAGATGGGGAGGGACATAGCTTGAGCCGCCGGCACCAAGTCCACCCTGCTCTGGCGGCGCATCGTCGCCCATATCAGCCGCACCTCCGGCCTCGCCCTCCGGCGCCATGGTGTCTTTGAACGGACATTTGGTGGTCCAATGGTCTCCGCTGCAGATTCGGCACTTGATCTTCGCGTCCTTGAGGACATTCTTCTTGGCGTCGATCTCACTCTTGTCCTCGTTGCTCGCCTTCCAGTTGGACGTGGGGCGGAAGGAGATGTTCTCGGCCACGCTGGTGGTGTCGGTTTGGGGGCCCAGCGGCTTGCCCTTTTCTGCGCCGAACTTGGGCCAGTGTTTTCGCTCGGCGACGCGCGGGTTTACGACTTGCTTGATCGTGATCTTCTTGATGCGCCGGGTGGTTTTGACTTTCTTGCCGTCTTCGCGGATCGAATACGTGGTGATGGTCTCGGTTCCATCTTTGTTCTTGGTGATTTGCTGCTGGGGGAGCGCGATGGAGTCCTCGTCTTCTTCTTCGGCCCAGTCGGTGCGGCTGCAGGCAATGTGAGCGTGGTTACGGGACAGGAAGCGAAGCACTTACCCTGCTGGTCGAGACATGCCTATGCTTTGTGGCTATGTGCGTAGAAGGATGTGGTTTCGAGGGTCGAGGGCGAGGTGTTGTGGCAAGTGATGTGAAATGAAGTTCGGTGGGGCAACTTTCCAACTTCGATGATGTTGTGTGGGCGCCCATATTTGAAATCTTGGCGCTAGAGCCACACCACACTAGCCGATTAACCTGACCCCTCTGTGAGTCAACACTACTCCTCATTCCACGCTCAGGGGCCTGTCACAGACGACGATGTAAGGCGGCTCCATGCTGAAATGCGCTTGTTCGGCTGCTCGTCGGACAAATTAGCAGAAGTGTTTTCTGCGCCGACGTCTCTGATGGTCGCGTCCGAGTTCTCCGATCCCTTCGCCGACGTCTCTGATGGTCGCGTCCGAGTTCTCCGATCCCTTCGCCGCCATCTCAGCACCGCCGACCGCGAAGTGAGAGCTTGTCCGTCAACATCACCAGCCCCACGGAGCGACGGGGCAGTCTCACCCACAAAGGCAAGCCCATGGTGACCGTGCAGTTTGTCCGCGACCATGGACAGCATCATGAGATGCGGTCAATTCCATGTACCTTGATGCAGTGTATATGTAAATGGAACTCTTTGTTGGAATGTCATATTTCATCATCTTACAAGTTGCCCTCGTCTCTGTATTCCGCCTTCTAGCTCTGTGCTCTTATCACTTCTCACTTTCCCACCATTTCCTACATCACGCTCTGAGATATCTCGCCCTTTACACTTCGACGAACCTCAGAATATGTCCAGAACGATCCTCGTCACCGGTGCCACCGGCAGGCAAGGCGGTGCCGTTATCAAAGCCCTGCAAGACTCCAGCTTCGAGGTTCTGGCGTTAACCCGCAACAAGTCGTCCTTCGCTGCGCAACAGCTTGTCGAAAAGTATCCGAGTGTCAAGCTACTGGAAGGAGATCTCGACCACACAGCCGAAGGCATCTTTGAGGACGCGAAAACCATCACTCGCACTCCAATCTGGGGGATGTTAGCGTCCAAAGCAAAGTCCCCGGCCCCGATAAGAGCCTCGAAGAAAAGCAAGGCAAACAACTCATTAACGCAGCACTGTCAAACAACGTGCAATTCTTCGTCTATAGTTCCGTCGATCGCGGCGGGGAGAAATCTTCCTCCAACCCCACTCCCGTCCCGCATTGGACCACCAAGCATAACATCGAGAAGTACCTCGAGCAAGAGTGCGCCGCCCGCGACATGAGATACACGGTGCTCCGCCCAACAGGGTTCATGGACGGTCTCACGGACGACTTCCAGGGCAAAGCAATGGCCGCTGCGTGGAAAAGTGCACTGAAGGACAAGCCTATGCAGCTCGTAGCCACCAGAGATATAGGCTGGTTCGCCGCGAACGCCTTCGAGCATCCGGATAAGTTTGCCAAGTGCTATATTTCGTTGGCGGAGCCGAGGTCACCTTCCAGCAAGCGAACGAGATCTTTAGATTCAAGTTTGGAATGGATATGCCGAGCACGTACACGGTCGTATCTCATCTGTTGCTACACATGGTCAAGGACATCGGTGTCATGTTCAAGTACCTGAAGCAGGAGGGGACTGGAGCAGATATTGAGGAGCTGCGGAGAATTCACCCTAAGTTGACGGTTTTAGGAACTTGGTTCGAGGAAGAGAGTCCCTTCCGGTCGAGTTGAGCCCGTGGCGGAAAATAATAGTGTATCCAAAAGAATCTTTAGAAGGTGATACGGTGGTAGGGCTTAGTAGGGTTTTAGTAGGGCAAGTTTATATAACAGTCCGACCAGGTTCCTCGGACGTGACAACATGTAGTAATGTTCTCCCCTTTTCTCCAAGCACTTCAATCTAGTCTGGATGCTCATGATGTATAAAATAAAATTTATCTACTTTCCACCAGACTGAATTTGGAAAATTCTCTCCAGTCTCCGCCAATCTATATTTGGACATTTGATGCATTGCCCGTTTAGGGTGAAAGGGCTCAGACGTTGGCGGAACCTGCCGTTTTGCCGCGCCACAACTCGAAGAGCAGGGGTCGGGAGCTGCGGCGTATGTCGAAAGATGACGGCCCCCAGCCCAGGGAAAACGCTCGACGACTTTGGCTGCAAACACGAACCCCCTTCGACAAATTCTCCCCAAAGCAACATTTCCAGCATGTACGCAACCAGATAAAGCGTTGCTTGTCCAACACTCACGACCCCAATCCACCATCACACACGACCATCTTCTTCGCAATGTCCTCCACACCCGCACCGCCCGATTCCAACGGGCATGCTGTTGGCGACCACAATGTCGAGCTGGAAGACATGGCCGACAAAAAGCCCAGCCTTCCGGTGGAAGACGACCTGATGCAACTGGCGCGGCTGGGCGAGATCGGCGCCATACAGAAGCTGTTCGACGCCGGGAAGTACGATGCGACATATGCGGATGAGCAGGGCATAACAGCGCTACATGTGCGTCTCCTTCGCCCTACACGTTTTCGTGAAGCGTATACTGACTACTCTCTCTCTCGTTGCTCTAGTGGGCCGCGATCAATAACCACTATGCTCTTTGCCACTATCTTATCCAGAACGGCGCAAACGTCAATGCAAAAGGAGGGGACGCAGTTGCAACACCCGTGCTATGGGCTGCTAAGAGATGCCACTATTACATCGTTAACCTCCTCCTCGAACACGGCGCCGATCCCCTCCTCACCGACGATCAGGGCTTCAACTTGCTGCACTCGGCCACACTCGACGGCAACGTATACCAGCTCGTCTTACTACTACACCAGGACATACCTGTCGATATCCCCGACTCGCAAGCACACACGGCGTTGATGTGGGCAGCATACAAGGGCTATCCATCTTGTGTAGATCTGTTTCTGCGCTGGGGAGCGAATGTATATGCGACAGATGACCAGGGATTTACTGCCCTGCACTGGGCCCTCGTGAAAGGATCTCAGGGCTCGATACAGAAGTTGATTGAGTACGGAGCAGACAGGTTTGCAAAGAACAACGACGGGAAAACACCCGCAACAACGGCGGAAGAGATGAATACAACACAGCAATGGCGACGAGCGCTATCGGACGCAGGATTCAATAAGGATGGGACACCCAAGGAGTTCCCAATCCCTGGCATTAAGGACACCCGGTGGTTTCTCAACCGGTTGATCTTCTTTTGGCCTTTCGTGATTGTGTTCGCGTGTGTATATCTTCTCAGTAACTACCCAATATATATTGGGGCCCCGGTTGCGATCGCTTTTACTTTTGGCTTGCAATGGTGTTTGCAGAAACTGCTGGAATGGGCTCCGTCGAATATGAGGAACATACACCACACTGTAAGTGTTCTGCCCGTAATCAGCGTTGCAACCTACTAACCAGCGCCCATAGCCCTTCATGGCGGGCATTTTTGCGGGCTCGCTCTTTTGGATTGGCGTCCGTTGGCTCACCACTATTTTGCCTTGTAATCTCATTCTACCTTTTCATTCGGATAGAAGCTGACCGACTGAAGGGACGATTCGCACAAACTTCTTTACCAACGTTATATTTGGAGTGTTTTACGGCCTCACGACCTATTTCTACTTCTTTACCATGGCGAGCGATCCGGGTTTCGTGCCCAAGTCAGCGAGCCGGAGCGCCTCGAAGGCCGTCATTGACGAACTAATGGAGGCGCGGCAGTTTGAGGAGAAGCACTTTTGTGTAAACTGCATGGTCAGGAAACCTTTGCGGAGTAAGCATTGCAAGCGGTGCGACCGTTGCGTTGCGAAAACGGATCAGTAGGCTGTCCACTGAACAGAATGTGCGAACCAAGCTAACATGTAGCAGTCATTGTCCCTGGGTGAACAATTGTGTCGCGAATAACAACCATCGTCATTTCGTCTTTTACGTACTGTTCTTGGAACTTGGTGTGCTGGTCTGGGTTCGATTGGCACTGGCCTGTACGAGATTTCGCTCTCCACTTGGATGTTCCAATACTGACCAATCCAGATCTCGAATTGATCGAAACACCAACGGACGTTGAATGCAGCGTTCTCGCGTACGACCTCTGTGGGATACTGAACAAAGATCCCTTCACTATCATCCTTAGCATTTGGGCAGCTTTCCAGCTCACGTGGGTCTCCATGCTCCTTGTCGTCCAGCTCATCCAGGTGGCGAGGAATCTCACCACATACGAAAGCATGCGCGGTCATCTAAACAGCCACACTCCCGCGGAAGCACTCAACACTTTTGTCACCACGGGCGACACATCTCAAGACGTGACTGGCGGAACTGCAGCTGGAACAGCCAATGGCTTTGGCTCAGGTCAAGACACGGGTGAAGGGCCTCCTCGGCGTCAGCCAA
Source organism: Beverwykella pulmonaria (assembly GCA_001599595.1). Lineage (NCBI taxonomy): Eukaryota > Fungi > Ascomycota > Dothideomycetes > Pleosporales > Melanommataceae > Beverwykella > Beverwykella pulmonaria. Next base: position 2,134,758 of record BCHH01000009.1, on the reverse strand, counting down.
AACGCTCAATCTGGGATCAGTGGAAGCGTCTGCTGGGTCTCGACACATTTGTTGCTACTGCCCTTCAAGGGTCGCAAGCTACGGAGACAAGAAATCGTGGCAACCCCTTTTCACGAGGTGTCATTACGAATTGCAAGGACTTCTTCTGCGACGGCGCGCCCATCTTCAAGACCAAGGAGAGCGGGTATGCGAGACTTGGTGGCGAACGAGTAGACTACACGCGGCTGTATGAAGTGCCGAAGATGCGGTACCAGCGGAGGGGTGGGCAGTACGAATCTGTGGCGGCCGAGGAAGCAGATGAATAATGATTGGGAATAGAAGGAGCAGCATTGGAGGAGTTATTAACCTGTATATGTTAGTCCAGCGTGTATGGTGTTTGGAATTCACCCAAAGATGGTGCTGCTGTCTGCAATGACCCCATGACTGGTTCCTGGTCGCGTGACGTCCATACATCGTAGGGCTGAGATCTCCATGTGCGGGCCAAGCCGCGTCCGTCCGCACGCACTCCCGAAAGCCGAGGAATCTCCCCACAGCAAAGTCATTCCACATACTTCTCCGCCACAGTGTCGACGCCTGGACAAATTCCTTTTTGCGCGCAATTCTGATCATGCTATAGATTCCCTTTATTTCACATTTTTACATGCATCATCCCCTTCCTGTCGCTTTCGCGAACCGCCCGCCATGACATCACGGAAAGCCCTCGGCGGCTTCCGCTCGCTCTTCCGAACTGCCACACCTCGACAAATGCCCATGCTGCGCAATGGAGCACGCTTCAGCGCACAAAGAACAATATGTACCGGCTGTTTTAGGACGCTGCGCTTGCAGAGGCGCTGGAACCATGCGCCAGCGGCCATGCCAGGATATTCACGCGTCACGCTGCGACCAGCGGCGGCTGGGTACAGAGGGTATGCGCAGGAGGTGCGAGAAAGTAGGACAACCCACATCATTATAGCGGAGATAGGCTGATGTTAATGGTAGAGCTCCACCAAACGCTAGGGCCTATTGCGGAATACAACGCGCGTGTCGAGTCGGGACGATTGAGGGATGACGAGCATCAACGAGGTATGCGGCAGCCAACGCCTCCAGCACAAGCAGAGTATTAACTCGGAATTCTAGACCTCATACAGAACCTCGAGGACCTCCACGAAATGCTGTCTCACTACCAACAGCCCCCCATCGTACATCCCACCATCGAGTCCCTCCAGCCACCCGCAAAAGGCTTCTTGTCCGGAATAACGAAGAGATTCTCCCCAAAGCCGCCCCGGGCCTCGCTCCCCCCAATACCCGATTCACTTCCCAAGGGCCTCTACATGTATGGTGACGTCGGATCTGGCAAAACCATGTTGATGGACTTATTCTACGATACGTTGCCGCCGAATATTACGAGGAAGACACGGATACATTTTCATGCATTCATGCAGAGCGTACACAAAGATCTACATAAGATGAAATTACAGCATGGGAACGACATCGACGCAATTCCATTTGTTGCGGCGGGGATTGCGGAGAGGAGCTCCGTGCTGTGTTTTGACGAGTTCCAGTGCACCGATGTGGCTGATGCTATGATCCTACGCAGGTAAACCCCGTCCCTTCGCCCTAACCCTCTTTTTGCAAAGTAGAACATGTGGCAGAAATGGGAGACATAGGAGACACAGCTGCTGACATTTCCTAGACTGATCGAATCTCTAATGGCTCACGGCACCGTAATAGTTACCACATCAAACCGCCACCCCGACGAGCTCTACAAGAACGGCATCCAGCGCGAGTCCTTTATCCCCGCTATCAACCTGCTTAAATCTCGCCTCCGAGTCCTCAACCTCGACTCCTCAACCGACTACCGGAAGATCCCTCGACCGGCCTCCGGCGTGTACCATCATCCCCTCGATGCTGCCTCCAAAACCCACGCCGAACATTGGTTCCGCTTCCTCGGCGACCACGAGAACGATCCGCCCCGAAAGGCGACACATCAAGTCTGGGGCAGATATATTGAGGTGCCTCTGGCGAGTGGGACGGCTGCGTGGTTTTCATTTGAAGAAATCATAGGGAAGGCCACTGGTGCTGCAGATTATCTTGAATTGATGAGGAACTACGATGCGTTTATTGTGACGGGTGTGCCTGGCATGAGCTTCAAGACGAGAGATCTGGCGCGCCGATTTATTACGCTGATCGACGCGATATACGAATCCAAGGTGGGTCACAGATTTGGAGACGTAGAGCCGAACTTCTCGCTAATGCACCCCAGGCCAAACTCGTTATGACAACCGCAGTCCCCATCCCCTCCCTTTTCCTCTCCGATGACGAGCTCTCAGAGGCTCTCTCCACCTCCGCCGAGAAGGGTCAAGTTCCGGCTTCGAAAACCAACGAGCATCCCGAAATCTCAGATGTCATGCGCCATCTGATGGACGATCTAGGTATGAATATGAGTATGCTGAAGAATTCAAATTTGTTTACGGGGGATGAGGAACGGTTTGCGTTTGCGCGTGCGTTAAGTAGACTTAGTGAAATGGGGAGCCAGGAATGGGTGGAGCGGGGACTAGGGATGGAGGGAAAGGGCGGGAAGAAGGAGAAAGAGGGGTGGCAAAGGGTGAGGAGTCGATGGAGGGAGGACAATATGTAGGGGATGAACGGTAGGAGTGTTTGCATGCAATGGGTTGCGAATAGAAGAGTTGTGTTTACGTGCATTGGGTTGCGAGCAGAAGAGGCATGTCTGCATTTGCATTCGCATTTACGTTCGAAGCTAGGATATAGAAAGGATACATGAAGGAGTATCTATTCAATAGCAATTCTTTCCGACATTTGTGCGGATATACTTAAACGGCTTCAAGTAGGTATAGTGAGGTGTTGCATCGCTGACATGAATAATCTAACTTGCTGCTAGAACCGGGAAGGGTGGGAGACGAGTAGTATCGCGAACTGAATACGCCGGGTGAGAGCAGCATTGAACCAAGTCGACTAGGTGCAGATGCACGGGATCGGAGTGATCAAGAAAAGAGAACTAAAAATTAACACAGATGACCACATTGTCTAGGAAGCTAGAATTTCCAAATTTGACACTGAAAGTTCCAGATGTTTCTTAGTATGAAGTTATGTGGACCAGAGATTATTCACACAATAAATATACCTCAAGTAGAAGGAATTAAATCGACGTTGCGTAGACTACGTTATGTGAGCGGACTCGCTCATCTCTGAAGCGCAAACCTAAAAGATGGAGATATACGTCATATGAAGTCGTGTGCTCCAGAAAGCGCTCGTCAGATAGAAATGCTTCGGTATCAAGCACAAGATTCATACCTCCTCTAAAATGGTTAGAAGAGCGATTAGCTTGGAGGTAATCAATTCAATCTAAGAGAATTGTTGTATGAAGGAGACCTGTTTCCCTCTTTGCTAGATATGACAACTGAAAAGAATTCCAAAAGCAACAATTCCCGCTGTCTGATTTAGGGTCCTAGGGGTCTTAAAGCTAGGGTCAAAAGCGGGGGGGGGGGGGGTTCGGTCCATAGGAACATGTAGGGCGGGCAGGTATCGCCATATTCTCGGAGGAATTGGTAGGCCTAGGGTATGTAATGAAAATACTCTTGCTATTACTCGAATGGAATTGCCTATGTCGTGTTCTTATTTTATAGACTTCAAGACCCAAATACTCCCTTGAAGATATGCCTATCGGCTCTCCTTGTGGTTTTGTACGAGTAAGAAAACAGCAACACTCTAAATCTGATGATGCGTAGATGTAGATCCTTTTACATAGTGCTCAAATTTGATGAACGATCTGACCACAGAGTTTCGCGGAATTGGGATCAATATATTTGTTGGAATATATATAGAACATGGTGATCACGTGGTGATGTTGTGATCACGTGTTTATCACATGAGACACTAGCGGTGCTTGGCGGCAAAGGGATGATACAACCTCCTGAGCCTCACCTCAGATAGAGAGAGACACAACGATTTATTACCCCCTTTGAGAACCCCCATTGCTATTGCAATAGCCCTGTGAAACCAACAATATTTAACCAAAAGTCATCTACAAGATTGCCATGTACTTGCCTGTCTGTCTTCAGGACCCGGAGGTTATTACTTTGATCGAAAATCAGACTACTTATCGTATGAATTTGGGCTTCATCATTTATCGCAGCACGATGACCAGGATTCGAAAAATGATATCAACGTGTTCTATCCCAGATTGATAAATGCTATCCATTGAAAAGGCTCTCTATTAATGAGGCAATAGAGAAGAACAAGCATAATACTGGTATCCTTAAGTAAAAGTGACACTCCCAATTCAGTGTGTGCTATAGCTATGCTTGGTACTTGAATAGAATTAGTTCGCAATTCAAAGGTTTGCATTCTGCTTCAGTCAATGAACAGAAGCAAGACATAGGCCTGCAACTACCGGAAAGTTAAGGGTGTAATTAACAATACCGCATTACAGCGCTTCGTATTCCGACGATATCTAGGTCGCACTGATATTAGGCACCATAATCCTGAATTAATGACAGTGACCAACATATAACCCAGTATGCAACTCTATTTCTAGCGTCTATTTTATCTCCTTCTGGCTTATGTTTTTCTATCGGAATCGAAACCCGCTTGTGCACAAATTAATGGTTGAATTATTCTTCCTCGAAAGGCGGCGCAGGAGTAACCTTCTTAACGACCCTCGCCGGACTCCCCATCGCCACACTCCACGCCGGAATACTCTTCGTAACCACACTACTTGCCGCAATCGTACATCCGTTCCCAATCTCCACTCCCGGAAGAATAACCACGTGCCCCCCGATCCAGCAATCATTCCCAATCGTAACCGGCATCCCATGCTCTATGTCCTCTCTCCGACTCTGCACCTCGACCTCGTGCGTAGCGGCAAAGATTGAAACATTGGGCCCAAACATGCACCGGTCGCCAATGGTCACGATACTGCAGTCCAAGATGGTGAGATTGAAGTTTGCATAGAAGCGTTTTCCTAGGGCGATGTTGCAGCCGTAGTCGATGGAGAATGGGGGCTCAATGAAAGCTGTGTCATCGACTCTTCCGAGTATTTGCTTGAGCATGGTTGCACGTTCAGCAGCGAGAGTGGTGAAATTCGGATTAGCCTCTGCGGAGGGAAAGTAGTTGTTGTATTTGTGGGCCCAGGCCCGGGCTTTGAAGCGGGCAGCTTGGAGTGGAGGGACGAAGGAGTTGTACCTCCAATCAGCATTAGTTTGTGGAGGGAAGTCAGAAGGTCAAGAATCCATACAGCATGCCAGATATCATTTTCTCATACTCTTCACACTCGGGGATGTGGTTGAGCTTCGACGCTTTTGCAAGCTCCACCGGATTCTTGTCCTTGGCTGCCATTTCCAGTTTTGTATGAGCCTTAATGGCGGATACCTCGAGCGTGAATGGCAAGCTCCATGACTGTTTATAATGGAAAAAGGCGCGTAGTAGTCGTCACGTGGTGCATGAGATGATCAGCAGAGGCTTTTGTGTTCCGACATACGTCGAATCACAAGATCAAGCGTTGCCGAGAATGACTTGAGACAGTGGAGCTCCATGATGTTAGCCTGACCGAAGCTCTCCCGCTTGATGGTATCTGCTGGACCTAATTAGTTAATCAAGTCTGAAATGGTAATTTGGCTGCGCTACAGAACAGGATAACACCGGCAGTGTCAGGGTGTTTTGGGGATTTCCCTTGGTGAAGCCCTTAGCTGACGATGAAATAAAATGGACTTGAACGTCACTCGGCTTCCTGGGTCAATTGGGATTGCTTTGAAATTGAAGAGTTTAGATGGATGTGTTGGGTCCGAAATCTAGGGTCGATATCTACTTCGTTTCCTTCATCAAACGAATCGAGATAGCTTTATCCTCCGATACAGCAACAGCAGGCCTCGACCAACACCATTCTCCCCAAGAATGATGATCCTGCGGGGTTCCTAGCACCCCCGTAACTCTTTTAAGGTTTCTTACTCGGGCCTTTATTTCGTCGACATATCCGTTGTCGGCTTCGCGACCCAGTGTGGCTGTGCAAAGGTACCACAATCCCCTGTAATACAAGAACCAACCCTTATTACAAAAGCAAAAAGAGTAATTATTGTTTTCTGTCCACCATCTGATCTCACCTCATCTCACCTTCACCATTTCAGCTCCCTGCCGTTGCTGTGGTCGCGTGGTGCTCAGTCAGCCGCAAACCAGAAGCTTCTACTGCTCGCAGAACAAAATAGCGCCCCCCGCCCCTGCAGCCCCGCGTCGCGAAGGTCGGCACTATCTCCGTCTCCAATCCAATCCACCATCTATCCATTCTTGACGTCCTTGTTCACGTCCCCTCTTCGCAATGCCCCCCGGCAACGAGTACGCTGCCGACCAACTCAAGAACCAAGGAAACACGCATTTCAAGAATGGCGACTACGAGTCCGCGGAAACGCTGTACTCGCAGGCCATTCAGAAGAACAGCAAGAACCCCCTGCTCTTCACCAATCGCGCAAATGCCCGCCTGAAGCTCGAGAGGTGGGAGGGAGTCATCGACGACTGCCTACGCAGCATTGAGCTGCTCAAGGAGAACATGAAGGCCTATTTCTACCTCGCCCAGGCGCAGATTGCCATCAACCACCCCAATGAGGCCCTCTCCTCGGCCCTCATGGCGTACGAATTGTGTACAAGATCTGCGCAGCAAACGTCCAATGCTGCCACCATATCCGCTCTGGTCCTCAAGTGCAAGAAAGCAAAGTGGGACATCCGCGAGCGCGACCGCATACGGCGGCGCGCCGACCTGCTGGCCGACCTCGAAGCTTCGCTTGAGCTCACATACAAGAGGGAATCTGAGAATGTCGAGGCGCGCATCGAGGCGGGCGAGATTGGAAAAGTGGAGGGCGCCGACGAAAAGGGTGAACTGCAGCGCGACTGGGAGGAGAAGCGAAACGACCTGCGGACTGCGTTTGCGCTCAGTGATCCAGCGAATATGAGCAAGAGAGAGGTACCCGATTATCTCGTTGACGGCATCACCTTTGAGATTATGCACGACCCTGTCGTGACGAAGAACGGCCGGTCCTACGAGCGCGCAACACTCATCGAGCATCTCAAGCGGAATCCGACGGATCCCTTGACGAGAGAGCCACTCACGATAGCGGAGCTGAGGCCCAATATGGCGCTCAAGGAGGCGTGCACAGAGTTCATGGAATCAAATTCTGGCTGGGTATATGACTGGTAGGTCTGCATTTAGGTACGTGGGGTGGGGAGCACAGTATATAAGGGGTGTGTTTCAGGAACCATTGAACACAGGCTGACACCGTTCTTAGTGAGGACGGGGAGGTAGACACCGACACCCGCTGGGCTCATCTGTCTTCTTGGTAGGGGATGGACGAGAATCTGGGCAAGTTGCATGCATCTGAGAGCGAGTTTTAGCGGCATAGCATTTGCATCGGAGAGAGACCAGGAGGTCTCTGTCCTGGCGTACAGCGTTCATTTTAGGAGTTATCGGATACCCATTCTTGCTCGCATATGCTCTAGCAATGGGATTGTTTGATGCAGGGAGAAGGCACGCTTTTGGTTCCCAAAGGGTGTACGTCTGTAGCGACTAATCCAATCTTTGCACAACTCCACAACTCCGAATCGGACACACATACCAAAAGAAAAAGAACGTCACCGCAGCTCAAGTACCCTCCTTTGGTGGACCTTCCTTTTCGTCCACATTTACGCCCACATTTACGCCCACATCCCCGCTTTCCGCTCTACCAGCATTCAGCTCTTCCTCTCCTCCTCTCCTACCCTCCTTTCCACCCTGCTTCTCAACTTCACTGCTCCCCTCTTTTCCTTTGTACAAATTCGGCAAACTCCTCTGCCGTCTCATTCCCACACCTCCATCCCTCCCACTCTCACTCCGATGTCGACTCGGCGGCTTACTCCTCTTCCTCCTCCACCTCACATCCCCAGTGCTCTCTTCACTCTCTAGCATCGGCATTTTCGCTCCATCTTTGTGCTTGTTATTACGAATGATTGAACGCTTGCGGGCCCGACCCCGTAGCGTATGGTCTAGCTCTGCGTCGCTACGACGGCGGGTCTTTTTGGGAGTTGGTGGGGGTGTTGCGGAAGATAGGGAGGTTGAGGAGGAGTGTTGATTGTGGCTATGAGCGAGGAAATGGTGGCGGCGTGCGGGCGAATGCGACGACTTCCTCCGTCTCTTAAGCCTGATGCGCCCGCGCTCTTCCGCACCATCTGAACTCGACTCCAGGTCCAGCTCTGGTGGCATAACGTTGCGAGTGTGGGTATTAGAGATCAGGATGAGTGGGATTGTGAGGCAGATATCGGAAGTCGCAGTGAGGGGAAGATGTGGAACCTTAAACTTGTGCGTGTGACGGTCATTCCAGTCTTAGCTGCGGGAGCTGGAACTGATCACTTGGTGTGTGGTATTAGTTGGTCCAAGCTTCTAGCCGTTTTAGGATAGCTCCAGACACGTGAGGCTTTTGTCAAGCATGGTCCAAGGTGGGGAAACATGGGCTGTTTTCTTAATGAGAGCCAGGAATTAGTTTTGAGAACAGAAATGAAATTGCTCTTTTGGGGGAAGAAATAAATTTAACTCCCGTTATATAAAACTAGCTTCTTTCCACGTTTGAGGTCCCTCTAACTCATGCGTTCCCACTCAACTGCTGCTTCCAATTCCCCGGGCAAGTTCCCGTACACGCTAATCCACTGTCACTATTCATATTACTGCACAGAAACTTCGCGCTTCCTCCATTCTTCGGCTTGATATCAATGTCTTTAAACTTCAACCCCGTACACGGCGCAGCGGCCGAACAATGGATTCCAGCTCCGACATTGTACCGACTCGTCCCAATAATGTTTTCCCACGTGATATCACTGATCTTCAGTTTCGAGGAATCGCAGTTGGAGTACGAGTAGATGCAGGGCGAGATGTAGATGGGCTGGTTTACATCTTTGAAGTTGATATTGCGAAAGGTCACGTTCTTGACGTGGCCTTGGCCGGGATACGTTTTTATCCACGCCGCGTTCGAAGAGTGTATAGCAGTGATGTCTTCGAAGAGCACATTGTCGACGTAATCGGGCGTGCTGGCGGGGTTGCCGAGAGACCCGATACACATAGCGCCTGACTCGTAGCAGGTCACGTTCTTGACGTGGATGTTGCTGCTGTTGCCCTTGATGGATATGCAGTCCTATGCAAATTAGATGGGGGGTATGATAGAGAGAGGATACTGGTAGCTTCGTACATCTCCGCAAGTGACGACCCAATTCTGGATGAAAATGTCTTTCGAGTTCCAAGTGTCTGTTCCGTCGGTGTTGACGGTGCTCCATTGCGAGTTGGAGGTAGCATTCATGTCCAGGTTTGTCATGGTGACATTTTGCGAGTAGGCGATGAAGGTATGCCTATCGTCTCGGTTAGCACTCGTTCAAGTTCTCCATATTGTTGCATCTAAGGAAGCTGCCTCAATGCTTGTGGAAATTCCCTATGGCGGATGCGATAGTACGTAGTAGATGTAGAGTAATGCTTCTTACGTCTCACTAAAATTGACTAGCGGGATGGTTGGATGCAGGAGTCTTGAGGTGTCCGCTTGGGTGGTTAACAAAGAGAGGCGCAATCTCACCAAAACTGGGGCTGTCTCCAAGTGATGCCATCAATGAACACATTTGTGGCCTTCCAAAGCGTCAACGAGATCGGTCGCCCGTTCTGATTCGAATTCCCCCGATTTTGATCATACCACTTCTGGCCATTACCGAAGAAAAGCGCTTTGCCGTGTCCACGTATTGAGAAGTCTGTTCCACCAAGCCTGAAGGCGGTCGATCGTTGGGCATACGTGACACCAATACTGTTCTTGAGCCAGTACTGAATATCATCATTCCATGTGAGCTTTCCCTTGATAGAGATGTCGCAGTTCTTTAGATTGAGCACGTCCATGACCTTGGCAATGGTGAAGTCCCCTTCAGTGATTTCGATTTGGCCGTTCTGTCCACACTGCTTGAAGGCGTCCATGATGGCCGGGCTGTCGTCTTTGCCGCCGCTAGGTGTGACGGTGCAGAGGGTGCCTGTCTTGTTCATGCCAGCGAGGGCTGGCACCACAAGTAGTAGTATAAGTTGCAGAGCGCCGGGGAGAATCATCATGACAATAGAGGAGCGCAATCTTGTGTCTGAGAAGCTTTGGTGCTGTGGAAAGTTTATGATAGCTTGAATTGTGGGACACTCCTTCGCCCCACGAGGATGCAATCAATTCTAGGATGCCCACCGGGTGCACGAGCTTGGCTCTGCACTGTTGATCAACAATAGAAGCTTTCGAAGACAAGATTGGTGCGAAGACATATTGCCGTCGTTCATGTGGTAGTCGTGGTCCTGGATAGCCGGTTGTTGTTCGGTTATACTCCAGCCCCAAGGTTCGCACTATATGGAGATTGAGAACCTGGGGTCTGCGACATGGAGAGATGCAAAGTGTCGGCAAATGCACGAACCTATATGAGAATGCAAAACGAATGTGACAGGTGGAGTGCTCGATATTAGACTGGAACGGAACACCTCAGGGCACAACACAAAGTTACTCCCCGTAGACACAAGGTAACTGAAAAAACAACGATGATATTCTTGCCTTGTAAATGAGATGCATAGATTGACTAGGTGCTTGGCCATGGTACAATAGGAAGCCGTTGGGATTGGAGTAGGATATCGCTTACTGGACAGAAAAGAAGAGATAGAGAAGGCCAACACGTATACCATGGATTTCAAGGATAGAGATGCTTTGCAACGAAAAGCGCATGCAGCATGTATGTTTGATGGAAGTAATTAACATTAGGTAGCTTATTAGGTGGAGTGGATGCGATGACTCAGCAGCTTTGGTGTCGCCGAAAAAGTCGCGCAAGTGCATAGTCAACAACCACAGTCCCTAACTTGCAGTTTCCCGCCATTGCCCAGCCATTGGCCGTCCATGGGCTGCGAGAGACGCCCGAGACCATGACCACGGCCGCCCCGATGCGTGCCCTCCGCCTGCGACCCTCTACTGCGCGCGCACTACCCCTGCCACGGCCGCTGCGTCTCCCCGCCAGACACGCTTCGACCGCCGCAACCGATGCCCGCTCCGCCGTGACGCGCACCAAGAACCTTCTCTACGGCACCGCCATCACCCTCGCCCTCTCCTTTGGCTACCTCTACATCACCGACACTCGCGCGGGCATCCACCAATGGCTCGTCACGCCCGCCCTCCGACAGATATACCCCGACGGAGAAGACGCACATCATGCAGGCACCGCCATCTTGAAGGCGCTGTATAGCTTCGGCATACACCCACGGGAAAGAGGCTCTCCTGATGCCGCCGGCGATCTGCAAGTTGAAATCTTCGGACAGACATTGAGCAATCCCATCGGGACCTCGGCCGGCATTGACAAGGGTGGCGAAGTGCCCACCCAGCTACTCGCTCTCGGACCCGCCATCGTGGAAGTTGGGGGTGTGACACCGTTACCCCAGGCTGGCAATCCCAAGCCGAGAGTCTTCCGGCTGCCCTCCCAGAATGCCCTCATCAACCGGTACGGGTTCAACTCAGAGGGCGCCGAGATGGTTGCCATGAGGCTGCGGCATCGTGTTCGAGAGTTTGCATACCGCATGGGTTATGGCATAGACGAGGAAGCCGAGCGGATAGTTCTGGATGGAGAAGCTGGCGTTCCCCCAGGATCCCTGACCCCAGGCCGCCTCATGGCAGTTCAGATCACGAAAAACAAGACCACGTCAGAGCACGACATCGAGGCCGTGAAGCGAGATTATTCATTCTGCGTCAAGTATCTTGGCAAATACGCCGACATCATTGTAGTGAACGTATCGAGCCCCAACACTCCAGGTCTTCGCGCACTTCAGAATGTCGAGCCGTTGACCCATATCTTAAGGAGCGTCGTCCAAGCCGTGAAACAGGTGGACCGAAAGACGAAGCCCGTCATTATGGTTAAAGTTAGTCCAGACGAAGATTCGGAAGAGCAGGTCTCTGGCATATGTGAGGCTGTATGGGAATCCGGTGTCGACGGTGTAATTGTGGGGAATACGACAATGAAGCGGCCAGACCCCCTACCGAAAGGCTATCTGCTACCCAAGAGCGAGGCTAGCATACTACTGGAACAAGGAGGGTACTCGGGTCCGCAAATGTTCGAAAGGACGCTGGCACTAGTGAAGAGATATCGGGCGACTTTAGACGATGGGCCGAAGCAGGTCGAAATATCAGAATCCGAGAAGCCCGTTGCTGACCATTCCACCGGTGATGAACCCCCCAGCTCCATACCAGAGAAGCTTGAACCTTCAAATACACGAACTGGAAGTATTCTCGACTCCGCAGCCTCGTCCATTAGCGCCTCAGCCGAGCTGCCTACAGACGCTGACCAGTTATCCTCCAATGTAGACGATCTTAGCGGATCAGCTCCAACCCTATTGTTTCAATCCCCTTTGGATGCCGCGCCGACAACACTTGGGGCTCGGAAAGTCATCTTTGCAACGGGCGGCATTACTAATGGGAACCAGGCGCGGGAGATATTGAACGCAGGGGCTAGCGTAGCTATGGTGTACACAGCACTGATATATGGTGGCGTTGGCACGATCAGCAGGATCAAAGAAGAGATGAGGGATAATGCCAAGCAGGGGAAATAGACGGGTATGGCTTATCTTGTATATCAATGTATGATACTCACTGGCAACGGCCTAGGAGTATCTTTACGTATATTAATTGTTTCTGTTCTTCTCAAGTGATGCTATTCAACCTTGATTGCGGCATCTGTCATGTAGATTCCGTTGATGAAGGCATCGAAACTGTGACCTTACCCCAAACTGTCTACTACATTTTGTCACCTCCAAAGAGAACAGCAAGTTACAGATGTCGTGGTTAGACGTATTTCGTAAGCATGAGCTTGTCCCCCCCTGGGCATCGCCGAGGCGCCGAGGAATACGACAACACCTCCTGAAATCTATCCCGAGGCAGCAGCGCCGCAACATGTCCACTATTGTGCACGTCAATCTGTAGGCGACATCCACATATGTCCATATATGTCCTCATATCGTGTCTATTCCGCTAACAAATCAAAGAATCACCCCTTGCATCAATGCCGCCGAACAACCAGTATGTCGCTCGCGACGCAAACTACAATGATAGAATAACCGGGGCTGAGCCTGAGGCCGGGGCGGACGAGGAGGCACAGTTACTCCCAGTGGAAGAGCTTGACTTCGAGGACAATGTTACTCCCTATACTGCACATCGTAGAAGCTGCTGGCAACGGCTTCAGGGCCCTCAACCGCTTCGTCCGCAGGTCATCAGCCCCTTCTTCCCCTCGATCCAGCACGCCCCAATGGAACTCGTCGAACGCTTCCTCCCAACTCAAAGCCTCAAAGTAGTCCTTCTTGCCTTTGTCATATTCGTTTGGGCGTTCACGTTCATATCGATGCTCGGGGCGCAGCTCCCACTACAGGACAGCATAGGTCGAGATGTCATGAACCTCGACTGCGTCGACACGCTCTGGAAACAGCGAAATGACTGCGGCATAGATGGTATTGACTGCCGACCTTTCTCCAACACCTCTTTTCCGTTTCGTTGTCCTGCCAAGTGCGCTAGTGTACAATTGCTTAATCCGCATGCTGTTGGCCCGCTAGACGTCAACTATCGCCCTTTTGTGATTGGTGATGGAATCTATCGAGGAGACGGTTTCATATGTGGCTCTGCTCTCCATGCTGGTATTATTAGCGATGGTAAGGGCGGGTGCGGACGATTGTCACTCCTGGGAGATCACGACAACTTTTTGAGTGCAAAGAGGAATGGGATCGAGTCAATTCCATTTGACTCCTACTTCCCATTGTCTTTCTCTGTGGAGTCAGCGGGCTCAGAATTTAGGTGTAGTGCCGACCCACGTACGGCGATGCTTGTCGTCTCGCTTTTTTTCACAGGTCTGATCTCGATACTCTTCACGTTTCCGTGGCAATTCTTCCCCATCTTCGTTCTCATCTTCGCCCACGTTAGTTTTGCGTCTGATCCCCCATCAGCTTCGTACCACAACATTACAGTCCTCCCCGACCATATCTCCATGTTTGCAAAGCGACTACTCCCGGCGTTATTCTGCGCCACAATTCTCTACTTGACCGTTGTCAAACGTACACTGTCTTCTCTCACCGCACAAGTTGAAAAGACGATCCTTTGGCTCGGCGGCTTTTGGTTCGGCGCGCTGGCAAACTACACATTTGATTGGATTCCGCTTTCCCGTCTCACGGCGCACGATCTCAAGCAACAACCTGGTGCCAAGGTCGCCCTGGCTGTTATTCTCATCATCCTTATCTGCATCATTGCGCAGCAGATTGTGTACTTCTGGCTTGAAGGACGGTTGTTGCGGTACCTCGGCTTATATGCTCTGTTCATCTTTGGGATCTTGGTATTGCTGAGTATACCGGGTGTCTCATTGAGGATTCATCACTATATCATCGCTCTTTTGCTTCTACCAGGCACCAGCATGCAAACGCGTCCGTCGCTGCTGTACCAAGGCATACTCCTCGGCTTATTTATCAATGGAATCGCGCGCTGGGACTTCGACTCTGTTCTTCAAACCACAGCTGCTCTCCGCGCAGATGGTGCCTTTGACTCCAAACTTCCCATCATCCTGGAACCAATCATAGCATTCAGCGCTACAGGCTTCGCCTCTACCTTCGCTTGGAGTGAGCCACCAAAAGGGATTGATGGTATAAGTGTGTTGGTCAACGATGTGGAAAGGGATCGCGCTTTTTTTGCGGATGAGGAAGGCGATGTGGTGAAAGAGTTCACGTGGACGAGGCCAGTAGGACTGGAGCTCAATGAGTATTTCCGATTCGCGTTTGTGAGGGATGGAAGAGCTTTAGATTATACGAGGGCGGGCACCCTATTCGCAAATGGGTCGTGGTCTATGATGTGAAATTCAATGACGATCGACCCATCAGGGATATATTGCTTGATCCTAGAGCGAGTTGTATGAGCCCAGGCCGAGGACAGCAAGATCAGCCTAGTCCCATCTAGCTTTACTCTGTCCGCCCGCAGTACTCTTACAAAATCCTACGGACCCGCCTAACAAAGCACCACTATCTTCCTCGGGCGTAACAATATGCAGTATGTAGACCGTATTTACATACCCGAATTCACTCCAGCTGTATGTGAATGGAAGGAAATATCTCTTAAGACACAGTGCGCCTAACATCACACCCCCTGTCATCTGTAGATTTAGCATATGCGACATACTCTTGAGATACCTAAACCAAACAACAATACGCCCAATATGCGAAATGTTTGCTACCTTAGCGAAGGTTAGCGAAGCACTGCCGAAGTATCCACTTCCATTGAGCCATTTATACACCACATATCCTGGACATGTGACGATACATAAATAGTCTCAACGTAAACCCACAAGTCCTATCAATCTACGCATCGGCCATCATGACATACCACCGCCCTCGCCCCAAACCCCCATATTCCTTGAAACCATCTTTGCCATCTACGCCGCCCAAATACTACGCGCCTTAAAAGTGCGCGAACTACCTATCCCATGGTGTACCAGCACCGGCACTTTAGAGAGTGTTGCTCCAAGCCTCACATTCTTCTCCTCGATCCTGAGTCCAGAACTCTATTGGGAAACGGCAATGCCTTTAATCTACGTTGTGATACACTCAGGTACTATTTCCACGGGCCGGATCGTCACGTTTTTGTTCTGGATGGAGTGCCACTATGGGAATTGGGATTGGGCGAATGCATGTTGTTATCAACGGAGTTTGCGACTCTGGGGAGGCGGGGTATATATAATAGGGTATATGAGAACTTGGCGGATATGGGGATTGCGTTTGCAGGATTGATTTCGTTGGCTTATTTGGTGTATTTTGGTATTGCGGTGGTGGATTTGATCCGGGGATTGGAATGAAGAGGGAGAGGGGCGGGAAATGATATTGAGTTGTCGGTGCCAGAAGTTTAGATTGTGAGTAGAGAAGAAGAGGGAGCAGGATTGGAGGCCATTACGCTGTTGCAGTTGATGTGGGTTGGATCGGCGGTACAGGGTCGATGGGGTTTTCTACGCAAGGCAAGGACTTTTTCATTTGACTAACCTATAGCTCATCCTATTTTGGTGTTGCCTCTTGATTTTAAGCTTCTTGGTCATATTTTTATCAGGGCAGAGAGCGTTCGGCAGTAGTCAAGGCACCTGGTAAGAGATTAGGTACAAAATTCACCACCATCTATTCGAGTTAGTTCCCCTTGCATGGGTATATATAGTCCAGTGCGAGCTATCAACTTGTCACGACCTTCATACTCCTTTAATACACATTGATGCCTTAGACGGTTGACTGCCTCTATTATTCGCACATGCTTTGCTAGTACGGCATGGATGCCGACCTCGTCGTTCGATGTGGTGGCAGTGTCTTTTTAGCGTCTTGGCTCGCTCCTGTTCCCAACCTCAGCTTCAAAGCATGGTCACTTGCACACCACCGTTACTCCACACCCGCAATAGTGGCATGGGGAATACTAAGAAAGAGACTGATATCATTGTTAGCGGTGCTATCTACTCTTCTACTCATCGCAACCTCTAGCCTGGTATGTGAGATTCAACTGAGCCCGACTGTCTTCGCCGTAGGATGACAAGGCTCTGACGTTTGAGAGCGTAGCGATGTGCCTTTCACCAATGGATATCCAAGTGTTGGACCGTCCACCTAGCAGAGGTCAGCCCCAATTATCGTCCAATTCAAGGACTGGATCACTTGCTCAGTGATGAATATCCTCACAGGGCTAAAATTTATCGCGTTGGCATCTGCTTTGAAGTGCGTGGGACGTTGCCGGACGGAGATGAATTCTCGCGCCTCTCCAATGAATATAGAAAGACAGTCCAGAAAATTGTTAGCCAAGATACCCCATGGATCCTCAAACACTGGTCAATATTCGTAGAGGTCAGTATGAGTTTGATTTATCTGACATCATGAATGCGCTAGGTTCACATTGAACTTGTATAGGAGCTAAATCCATCGACATTGCTGTCCGAGAAATCACCAGTTACCCTATTATCGGCTTTCTTAGTATGAATTGCGGTATACAGGAAAGCAATCAGTTCTGTATCAAAGATGAGCGGAGCCGATATGCTTCAAGCGAGTACCCTGACATCCTTGCATCACGTCGAGGGAATGAAAAAGATCTAGTTTCGCCCTCCGAATCAGATAACAGCATAATCATAGTTCTTGAGGGCTACGATATGATTGTCCAGTGCACATCGACTATCATCTATGAAGTGGGTAAGGACATTCTATTCTGGATATAATTAGCAAATTCTAACAACCTGTAGCTTCAGAATGCTCGAAGTCAATTTGTGAAACGTCCGATCACTGCGGTGTTGCATCCCTACTGGATTGTCAAAAATTTGCAAGCGCATTTATGTGTAAAATGACATCCATAGCTGTTCAGGACAGATTCCTGCGCATTCCGATAACAACAGACCCGAAATGGCTTATAAAACCCTTATATCGGGTTCAATTTTACTTAGAAGCAACTCTTGGGATCATGCGCGACAGTCAAGCTAGTCGGATTGAATTGGCGTGCGTTAGAACGCTCGCTACCTTTGTCGATTATGTAGTCAGGATCACAGCAACCCCTCCATGGAAGTCATACTTAGGATACAGCAAAGGGTAATGAAACACGCAACCCGAGAAGGTCACTTCTGTGGTTAAAGTTAAACAGATTCCCTCTCAAATTCGTCAACATCAAGGGACTAAGACCCACTTGTATCGATTTCTTCCGATATTTTCGAGGATGTTTCGAGGACTATGCTACGATCTTGAAGAATTTGGAGAAGCTTCGGTCTCTAGCTGATACCTTATCACTAGAGTACTGTAAGGGAAACACTGAACATATTTTTCTAGGCCTGTTCAAAAACATCTTCGAAGACATCGCCTCAAACATTGCACATCTTAACTCAGTCTGCTCCCGTCCGCCGCAAGACTGGCCACTCTACCCACTGAAAACATTTGCACCTTATACCGAAGCACATGGAAGCACTACTATATTTGCCTGTATTTTCCACGATTGTGAGAAAGAATCCCGTATGCTTTTTGAAGAGCTCTTGAATCATTTGTATTCGAAACATTCATTCTGCATTGAGGAGCTCGGAAGGGGGCGCTGTGAGGAGGAGTTGAAGTATCTTTACTTTGAAGTAAAAGATACCATGTTACCGAACGTCCTTCAAGGACGGCCTACTGAGATTCTGGAGGCACTAAAGGAAATACAGCGAGCAAAGATGGCAAACGGAATGGATTTCAATCGATTTAGTCTCCTACAGACGCGTTAAGCTCAATTTCTTGTCTCTGGTCTCAACGCGGCACCGAAATCTTCAATAGTTGAGTGTCTTCAATTTGCGTTCAGAATCAAGGCTCGAAGCATCGAGTTGGCTTTGTACCTGGAAACAATTACTCTTGCTGTGGAGATTTTCATTATATACTACAAAAGGTAAACCTAAGAAGATGGATCGTTCGTAACCTTAATTTTTTAAAAAAAGAAGGCTAATTCGAACCTTAAAATAGGCCATCTCTAATTACTTCGTCGGTAGAAAACACGAAGATCTACTTGTTTCTGCAAATTATGTTTCAAATAGTCATTTCCCTGAACTATACGATGCGCGTTCTAAATGAGGATCGGGCCCAAGTAGCGCGGCCAAATGAACAGCCCTACGGGTTCCGCAATTCACCTTGGGATATAGATTGGCCAATTTTATGCGTTACCAAGGATGTTCTCGAGAAGCTCGAAGAAATGAAAAATCTCCTTACAGAGCTTACTAACCAACATATTGCATATAGGGATCTCTGTATCCTATCTTACAACAATACGGATGAGGATGGCAGACTATCAGCATGGTTCAGCTCGCTTCTACCTCTAGCACAGCTATTCATTGAAAAAAGTACAGATTTTAGGACAACCCTTCGCTCCCGACATATCAAACGAAAGAAACCAACGGAGAATTTTATCCAAATTAAGTCTAGCTCCTTCCACGAGCAACCGGGTGCACCAAGTAAGGCAGAATGGGATCTATTTTGCAGCCCATATGAGGTTTACTCATCTCCAAATAACGATACTATGGGAGATGGTCCGAATAGTATTCGCCCAACATCAAGCTTGACTCCAGAAGATGCCTTGTCATTGTTTGGAACGTTGATTCATATTTCTTTGAGACACCGAGAGTCTTTGCACCAACCATATGTTGCGCTTTCTTACACATGGGGGGGACAACACGCATCAGACACAATTATTCTCGATGGGAACCCATTCGCAATCACTCCAAATCTGGCCGCCGCGTTAAGAAGCAAACCAATCTCAACAAGAAGCTTACCTATATGGATAGGTGCTATTTGCATCAACCAACAAGATATCGATAAAAAAAAAACCCGCCAAGTTCCCAGAATGCGACAGATCTACCGCGCAACGATTCGAACCTATGTCTGGCTCGGAACTGAATCTGTCCATAACAGTAAAGCACTAGCACTTTTGGATTCCCTCAGTGGAGATCCTGCGTTCAACAAATTACAGCTAGATGAACAATTAGCATACATGCAAAGCAAACCTGTACGCGAGATATGGCAGGCTATGTTTCAGATATTCGAGCGCGCATGGTGGGAAAGACTATGGGTGATCCAGGAAGTGGCGGCTTCAGAGACAATGGAGTTTGTTTGTGGCGATAAAGCCATCGCTTGGTCGGCCAGGCCAATGAATCGGGCCGCCACGAAGATTGCACAACTTCTTGACTTACTCATCCCAACTTGGAGTTGGACGACTCATGAAACTCTCAGCGTTGCATTCGGGTCCCTTTTGAGCCGAGGTCACATGTGTGGTAGTGTATCAAAGACAGTGGTAGATGGGGAATTATTACTCCAAGTAGTGGTGTGGCGGTCATTTGCCGAATCTAAAAATGCTGACGACAAATCTCACTAGCGCTATCGCCGTATGCTCTCGGTTAGGGTACTAGGTAGATATAGTATTGTGAACAGGCTCAGTGTACGTGTCTTCTGTCTTAGGCTCGAACGTAACTGTAGCCGAGAGAAGCCTGCACTCATGAAGATTCTCCTACGTCTCCATTGCATTTAGTCGATATCAATTCAGTTTTCTTCAATATCATAGAATATAACCCTAATGAAAACCTCTTTTGAAGCTAGCTGCAAACTGCTGTTTCGAGATATCGCGTTGTAGAGTGATTCTTCACAGCGTTTCGCAAAGGTGAACGCGGCCAACCCTTGCAGAGTACATTACTGCATCTTCCTGCGCATCCTTTTGACTTCTCCCAGGACGCCGAACCCCACTAGCCAAGTAGACTCCCCATTCTCTCCTTCACCACCTTCCTGCTCAACTTCACCAAACATAATCTCCATGTTCTTCAGCTCCTTTGAGAAATTCGCTTCACTTCCCAAGCACTCTGGTCTCGCGGCATCGTCCAATACGCGGCTCACTCTTGTCGTACAGACCACCTGCAAGAAGCCGTCCTCAGCCGGAACACCATTCTCTCTGAGTGCGTATAGACCCCGCAGGAGAATGGCAAGGGTGATCACCAACCCCAAGCCATACGGGATGTAAATGTTCTTCCCCTCATTGAACTTGTACAAGTTGACATGTTTCCTCTCCATTAATGTCACATTTTCTCGCCACTGCCGGTCGGTCAAGAAGAGCAGCGAGAGCGTCACGTTATGGGACAGCTCTTTGAGGCCCGCAGGCGTGATGTCTAGGTTCACTTTGACGCCTTCACCTATGAATCGCGTGCGGGCAAATCGACTGCCTAGGATCAGTGTGCCGTCTGCGCGTAGATTATCGTTGGCTGGCAGCATGATTTAGTGACTGCAGAATTTTTTTTCAAAGAGGCTTGTGAAGGTTACCCACTGAGGATGGCTTCGCCTTGTAATGCGGTATACATTGCGTGACTTACGGCCCATGCTTGCGTAAACTTGTACGTAGAGGCAAGACGCTGGCGCGTTGGTTTGGCAGAGGAAGTGTGGAAAAAATTGTAAAAATCTCCATAATCTGACAGTCGCTCGCCCTTTTGTACTTTCAAATCTTGGATATTGCGTTCTCCGCCGGTGAAGTTGGCCGTGAATGAGTATGTAGCGAGGAACGCCGTGCACTCTAAGAACTTGGGCCGATGCGGTTTAAGGATCCTACAGTCCCAGTTACTGTCGCCGGTAGTATTGAAACACTTAAACTCTGTCTCTGGATACCAGCCGGTGTGGAAAACGTTCTCTGATTTCAATTCCTTTTGCGCCTTGAAGAATATATCCGTCTTATTATGGCTCAGAAAAAGCGAAGTCTGATTTTCGGGCACATCTTCACAGGTAACCTCTGATCCCTCGAATTGGAGATCATACGTGCAGTTGGGTGATCGATATGCGGTCTTAGAGTTGAGACAGGCGTTGTGCCAGTCCGCAACACGTCCCGTCGTTAGAGTTTGTAAAGCAACTGCTGTGAGGTCTGGTTTTGGATACCTACAAATAGTGAGCAACATTTTTAAATCACATAATTTGCTTATCGGGACTTACATACATGTATCCCAGGTCTGAGTTAAGGTAAAATAACGCTTGCGTTCGTAAATCCTCTCGTGAATCGGTGCGGTAGTCATTGAAATTAAATGTTTCTGCCTCTACTAAACTAGTAGAAGGCCGTGGAACTGAATGCAGCTCTATATTCAGTGCCGACGGGGGAAACGTAATCATGACTGGCAGGATCGCACAAAATGCACCAATCATCCACTCTACCCGCGCTTTCTTTAATAGGTCGAAACGAAAGAGACTCCTTGGGCTATGAGGGAGTGTATAAAGTCGGTCGATTGTCCAAGCCTTTAATGGATTCCTGCGAAACAAGCGCCAGATCTGCTGGCTGTAGGCAACGCTGACACAGCTCAAGCACGCGATTTCGAATGCGACGGCAAACATGTTGGACAAGAAGGTCTGAATTTGTTGTTCCAACGTCTCTTCCACGATTTTGTTGTCAAGAAAGAAAAAAAATCCACAGTGGGCGCCTGCTGTTGCGATAGCTAGACGTCCGCGATGGAGAATTAGTGACAATGAATGGGATCCAGAGGTCTCTCGTCAAACGTACCAACGACATAGAAACATATTATCGAGATTGTCGTATTCTGGCTTCCCGCAGATATCTGTTGATTGGTGCGTCCTGCAGCGGAGCAACTGTCCTGCGAGGTGGGATCATCAACAGAGATGTAGGTGCCCCCGAAATCACGCAGTCGAGGTAGGAGCTTCAACCCTATCTGATCGCTGAACATGGTCAGTACGGGCTAGTTAGCAATAGGTATTTCTTGCTGAGGGTTGTCGCTTGGTCCCTACAAGTATGCTGGCATTGAGCACTTTCAAATAGTATTTGTCCCGCGTGATCTTCAAGCCTTAAAATTAGGCTTATTTATAATTTCATGGCCTCATCATGCGGCTCCGATCTTTGCAATCAAGTCTACTTTACTGCTGTGCAACGCAAATCGTGCGTGCTGTTTTAGCTACCAAGAAGGCTAGAACAAAAAGAAAAGAAGATGTGACAAACGAAGTGGGGCCGAAAATGGGGGCTGATTTACCTTGGCATCAAAAACTGCACGGGCTCTGGATAGGGGCCAGAAATTCTCTACCTATACCACATCTCTACATCATTTGCTATAACAAATTCTTGTTTCCTAATTGACTGGTAAACCGATGAGCTATCCATATTTGTTCTACTAACTTTAGACAACTAAGCGACTACGCCAACACTAAAAGCGCCGGAGACGGCAAATACATCACATGCTAGCCTTGGCCATGCGTTCTAGACCCCTCCATAACTGTGCGAGGCTGCTCAGCCCAGCCATCTCGTCTCAATGGGCGGATTGTACTAGCCACCGACGTTACTAGCTGTACACTATCTGTACACCAACTAATTAGGTTGGACCTTAGTGCTGAAATGTTTCGTTTTTTCTTCTCGCTAGGCAGCCTTGAAAGATTTGGTGAACTTGGAACGTCCTTGTAGTTGTCTACGCTGTCCCCTGGCGGTTTTGAGCCCTGCTGTTGCTGGACCATGAATGGTCACATTGCAGAGCGTGATGATGTACTTTCATTCAAAGAAGAGCCTACCTAGCTGCTGCTAGACTGCGGACGGCCGCATTGTAGAGCTTGTTCGATCGCTAATACCTAGTGCAGACACTGACTGGTTTAGTGCCACCTGTTCTGTCAATATTCCACGCAGACTTCGCGACTTGTGACGCTTGCGTAGATGCAGAACTGGTTCCTACTAAACTAGAACCTATTGCTAGAACTCAAACTCTGTCGCGACTTCTTCTCTGGGGTTGTACTTGATTATTTCGCGCTAATGTAGGCGATCACTGTGCCGTACTATAGCCAGATTGGAAGCTCGGAAACAGGACGATTTAGTGACGAGATGGCGTTGTAGTAATACTGCAGTTTGAAGACTACCAGTAGTTTGTAAGCGAAGCAGTGGCAGTTAAAACATATAATGGCTGTGCCGACGGCTATTGGGGCTAAGCTGTGGCTATAATGATCCTCTTCTTCGCTCCGCTCGTACTTATATCTGCGGCGATTCTCCCATCCTGTCTCATATCCTTACCCAGAGTACGACCTCCAGCATTCTGGATTAGTGACTACAGAGCATATCCCGTAAGTCCATTCACGCTACCCGCAGCTTGTCGCTTCGCGACAAATAAGTTAAATGGCTTATACAGCGCGAAGAAACAAAATACATCCACGGCACTATGAGCGAAGTTTACGACACGGTTACACAAGAGGAGAATCCACTTCATCTGGAGCTAGACCGGGCTGGGAAGACATAAAATCGCACATGGAAAATTTGACCGTTCTTGCTCATATCGAACTTAGTCAACTCTTTCTATACACATCTGGATACTAATGGCGCGAGTTGAGCGAGATAGTTGCCAGTGTCGTCAATCTTGACCGGGAACTCGAGTCTAACAAGGGCAACATCTTGCTTCATATTACTATATGAAGTTAACAGAAGAAAACATCTTTTTCGCAGCTCCTTACCTTAGCTGCGAAAGGAGCGAGAAATGTATCGAGGGCGTTTCTTAAAATCCATAGTGGCACGACACCAGAGACCGACGGATTATACGTATTGAATACTATCAACCGCTGGTGAACTTTTAGGCGTCAATGTGAGTGGCTGAAGACTGAAGTGGATTTAGGACGGGGTCTCTACTCGGAAAATGCGGTTGGCCCATCTACTTTTAGTGAATTTCTTCTTCGCTCACCCCGACTGTGCGACCGCCCGCCCGGAGGCCTCCATAACCAACCAAAGTGGGAACACCGTACAGCAAGCCCCGACCAGCAATTTTGCGTGCGTAGTGAGTAGTTTGTTAGCCATCTCTTGCACAGCGTCAAGAGTGGGCGCAAACCGTTGTGAATCTAGGCCTGGTATATGCCCAACAATCACCTCCTCTTCCAGTTTGGTGAGACTTTTTGAGTTGGGCTGGCAATAGCGTTGCGCAGACTTTCTAGCATGTCGGTCGTGTACGGTTGATTGGGGGACGTTGAACGTTGTTGCAGCGTGATTTACAATTGGAATTTGCTCATGATCAAGAGCTGAGATAGAAAGGAGAATATCTGCTTCATTGCAGGTCAATCGAGTAGTCATTGGTTAAGTCATAGTGGTAAATAGGTGACGCGTTGCAGCAAGTTGGTGGTGTGTGTGTGTGATATGTACAGCTGATATATATGATGGACTGATTAGTCAGTGGCATATCCACGTAATGGTATGTCCTGCTTACAACGAAACTGTTCTGTGGGCCCTGGAAGAGATTGTTCTGTAGCAGCTTAGCTGTCGAGGAATACAACTTGCCGACATTTCATATGATCGCTCTTTTAAGTTTATACTAGGGTTATTATCGCTTTCTCATATGCTCAACTTTTGGAATACTGACATTAGAGCTTCTTTACATTAATATACAATCTTATAGCTAGGAAATAAATCATGACCCTTACTAGTGGTGATTCCTACTTTCTCTCTTCCATATCGTTTGCCCTCAACTCTCAATCATGATCTAGAATTACGGGGGGCATATAGTCAATCCCAACACTCTTTCTGAAACCTTTCTTCTGACCTAACTCTGCTCTCTTTCCAAGTCAGGATAATCTGGGAGCTGCCACTTCGATGTCTTACCGTCAAACCCGATTTTCTGGTCAAGTCGCCAGTATGCCCCTAACGCTGCAAACGTATGTAGGAGCCCGATCCCGAAACTTGACCTAGGGGCGAGTATAGACTCGAACAACTCGTTGAACCACTCGTTCCCACCTTGGTTCGCAGTAGAAATGGGGCGAAACTTCTCCTCGTAGCTTTTCGCCCCCTGTACCACAGCTGCAGTCGGCGACAACCCGTTTTTCATGTACCGGTTCGCAATCTCGCCTGCCAGAACATACGACCCAATCAAACCCCACGTCGTCCCAAAACCATTTGCTGTCTCGCTATGCGCCGAGTCACCGACCAAAACAACGCGACCCTTTGACCATGATCCCTTAGGAAGCCGGACCTCCTCAAAAGGCGTACAGTAAAGGTCATCCGCCTCAGGGGCGTGCCGTAGCGCATCCATAAACCTCTCACATTCCCATCCACCGTCTTGATACAAATCAGCCCAAGCCTTCTTCAACTCCGTCAGATTCCCGGACTTGTATGCATCGTCAAGGGCAGCATCCTTCCCACGCGTGACCATGTATATCCGCGTAAGGTCTGGGCGGTCTTTTCTCGTTCCAATTTGGCGGGATACTCGAGGGCCAGGCAAATGGCAGAAAGTCCCCCTATCTGAGTCTCCTGGTTTTGATGGAATACTGAAGAACCCGATATAACCTCCTCCAAGTGAGTGTCGTGGATTTGGGGCGCCTGGACCAAGCATGATCCCGCGTGTTTTGGATCCGGTTCCATCAGCACCAACGACAAGATCATAATCTTCCTTGTGACCATCTTGAAATGAAACATGTACCTTCCCGTGGGGATCGCTCTCGCTGTCCTGCGTGAAGCTGTCGATCGTAGTGTTGAAGAGATGTTTAACATTTTGATGATTTTCAGTGAGCCCATATAGGATTCGAACAAGATCTCCACGCATAATTTCGTATTCGGATGTGAAGCTCTGATTCCCAGTACCCCCATCACCGGCTGGGAAGAATGCCTTGGTACGGCCGTTAGTGTCAACGAGCTGCATGCCCGTTTCGGGAACAGCTGCGGCTCGCACGGCGGCCTCGATACCCATTTTCTTCATCATAGGTACGCCCTGGGCGCGGAGATCTACCTGCTGACCAGAGGCTCGCATACTTGGTGAGCGCTCGATGAGGGTGATGCTGGCGCCGATACGCGATAGCCAATAGGCGAGGGTTGGTCCTGCAATACCGCCACCAACGATGAGGACTTTCAAGGGAGCCATGTCGTTTGATAGATGTATGGATTAAGTTACGAATGTGTCGTGGAATGTGATAAGAACAACAGCAGACTATAGAGACAAGGAATAAATCTACAAACTACTTCATGAACTGGGGGCTGTGGGCTTCGTTAAAATATGAACGAGGTTGAACAGATATGGAACTTGAACATGAAGGCTTAGTTTGAGCACCAAAAGCAGAAATTGCTCTGTCTTATACACTTCTTGAGTTAAAGTGAGGTATGCTGTTTCTCCCGATGTAGCTTACGGCACTAAGCCGAATTGGGAGAAACCGGCGAAGCAAATGAATCCTAACAATGAAAAGAGTAATTAACCGTGGGACACGTACAACCATAAACTACCAGAGCTAATCGCAGTCCCTAGAAAGCGTGTTGCCTCCCAGGCATCAGTATTAAGACAGAATTGCTCCAGGTATCAGCTGTTGTTGTGCCCTCGTTAATTATTGAAGAAGTCGTCGTTGCGAACTTCACACCGCATGTAGAAAGGAGTGCATTAGGTAGGCTGGGGGTTGTGGCGTTGTATCCACTCAATCCGTTTTATAATTTTAGAGCTGGCGTGGATAGGAACGTATATTATACCGAGGTGTTCCTAAATAATATTAGGATCAAAGGGTTAGCAGTCACAAACATGGTGCTAGCATTGAGTGGTCAGGTGTATTTGTAGGTTTCGCCCTACGTAAACTTCTTCCTCGTAAGTACTCCATGTTCTTTCAGTGTTATGACTGGATATTAGCTGGTATTCGCAATTCGAGGTCTTGTTCTCTATTTCGTGCTGCGGGAGACAACAGGATTGCCGTTCGAAGATGTGGCAAATTTTTTTGGAGACGATCCTGATACTTTTGCGGTATTGAGTGCTGGTGATGCGGCGGCTGCCTGAGACGTATCTATACATGAGAGTGACAATGGTTCAAAGGAAGGCAGTGGAAGGACCTGGAGCAGAGAGAAGATGTTTCTAAAGACAAATCAAGAAGTCTAATATAGCCCACTCGTTCACGCAAAAGAGTAAATGCTGAACAGAATTCTTGATTGTTATGCTATAAATGTGCTGGGTAACGTATTCGATAAGCGAGCGCTCCAGACAAGCGAGCGCTCCACCCCTCCAACTTTCCGCGACGCGTCAACTTTCAACCACAATGGCTCAACAACGCAACGCGCAATCAGTCCAAAACGAAGGCAGGATATCCTTGGCTATATCAGCTATCAATAACAATCAATTACAGAGCGAACGACGTGCTGCAGCAATATACAACGTCGACCGAAGGACACTTAGACGACGACGCGCTGGAACAACTGCGCGACGCGATTGTGAGCCCAACTCAAAGAAGCTCACTAAGTCTGAAGAGCTAGTTCTTATTCAATATATACTTGACCTAGATTCAAGAGGATTTGCGCCTAGACTGAGCGAGGTGCGAGATATAGCCAACAAACTACTCGCTGAGCGTGCTGCTGGCAAGGTTGGAATTAAGTGGCTAGAGAACTTTGTTAAGCGCACGCCAGAGCTCAAAACACAATTTAATTGAAAGTATGATCGCCAGAGAGCTCTATGCGAAGATCTAGAGGTTATTGTGCTGTAGTTTGAGCTTGTACGCAATACAAAAGCAAAGTACAGCATCCTAGATGAAGACACATACAACTTTGACAAAACTAGCAACTAGATGGGTGTTATCTTGACAGGAAAAGTTGTTACAGGCTCTAAGAGACGCAATTAGCTAAAATCTGTACAACTAGGCAATTGCAAATGGGCCACAGTAATCCATGGGATTAATGCATGCAGATAGGCGATTCCACTATTTATTATTCTTGCAGGGATATACCACCTCTTAGCATGGTACAAGGACGACAATATACTACTAGACTAGCCTATATTAGTAAGCGACAATGGCTAGACAACTAATAAGCTTAGTGTTAAGTGGCTAAAGCACTTTAACAAGCA
This sequence comes from Beverwykella pulmonaria, assembly GCA_001599595.1. Lineage (NCBI taxonomy): Eukaryota > Fungi > Ascomycota > Dothideomycetes > Pleosporales > Melanommataceae > Beverwykella > Beverwykella pulmonaria. The sequence goes on along the minus strand of BCHH01000009.1, from coordinate 2,106,447 downwards.
TACAAAGCATTGTACAGTAGGCAAATATCGCCTACTTATTCTCAACAGCCATAAGAGCCACATATTACAAGGCTTTAAAGATATCTGCAAGGACAACAATATTATTACGCTCTGTATGCCGTCACACGCGTCACACCTGCTACAGCTGCTTAATGTAGGCTGCTTTGGACCTTATAAGAAGGCGTATAGGCGCTAGATTGAGAGCCTAGTGCGCAACTACATCTACTACATTACCAAGCTAGAGTTCCTCCTAGCCTTTAAAGCAGCTTTTTTTAAGTTAATTACAGAGGACAATATCCGCGCAAGCTTTCAAGGCACAGGCCTAGTACTATTTAACCTAGAGGCTGTACTCTTAAAGCTTGATGTAAGGCTTTGGACGCCATCTCCTCCTGCTATAGAGGTCGCCCAATAGGAATCTAAAACACCAAGCAACGCAGCTAAGCTAGGAGCTCAATCAGCCCTAATTTAGGGTTGAATTTAAAGGCATTAGGATAGCTCACCTACGTTAATTATAGAGTCGCTTAATTGCCTTACTAAGGGTGCTGAAGTAATAATGCATTTAGCTGTATTACTACGCAATAAAGTCGCTCACCTCCAAAAGGCAAATGAAGCTGCAACAAAGCGCAGAGCGCGTAAAAAGAAGCGGATTTAGAAGCAAGGGACCCTAACAAAGGCAGAGGGTAGTGATATAATTGCTCAAAAGGACGTTGATGGACAGCTTGAGGCTGAAACGCGTCAAGGCAGGGCACGCGCAGGTGGGAACGCGCAGCAGCAGGCGCGTTGTAGCCGCTGCAAAGAATCAGGTCACAACATTCGTACGTGTCAAAAAGATGAAGAAATCACTATAGATTAATTTCTAAGCTGTAGATAGTCTATATCTTCTTGCGTTGTTGAGTTGTCTTAGTTTAGAGTCGTGGAAAGTTGGTAGGGTGGAGCGCTCGCTTGTCTGGAGCGCTCGCTTATCGAATACGTTATCTGAATAAACCTTTCGCGGTTTCTTTGAGGGAATGAACTGGAGGTGATGCTAATTTTCTGTAGGTTTTGTTTGTGTCGGCTCGTGGGTCACATGATGATTCGTCTCTATATTTGCTCATGTGACTCACTTCCATGTTTGTTTATGTGACTCGCTTCTATATTTGCTCTCACTGTCTTGGCAGGCTCCTAGCGTGCTTGGTAAGACTATAGATATCTCTTCGGTAGCTCCTCTGTAGAATCAACATGCTTACCAATACAACGATCATCACTCTCTGAATCTACTTCGTCACATCATGACAGTGTGTCTATATGAAGGCTACGCTTGCACGAACTATAAAGAAATGCCATGCGTGAAGATATTTTGAAAGTTGGTGGCAGAGAAGTAGTAGTTGAGTGATGGAACGTTGATTAAATTCAATGACGGCTTATATCAGAGAACTTACGATGGCTGGGCTTTATATTCTCCTTTCTCATTGAAGCTTCGATAGCATTGCCCAAGCGCCAAAGATACGCCCATGGCAATCGCATAGCAAATCACAAACACCGTCTCAACCATCTATACAGATCTAGCCGTCTTTACACACTGTTCCCGCCTTTCCAAATAAAGAAGGTCCATCAAATTCTCAAACTCCTTCCTAATAGTCGGGTACCTCCATTTCTACGCCCCAGAAGGGAACCAGCCCGTCAACGCCTGAACTCCACGCTACGCCCATGACGGCTGCGAACCCCTAAAAGTTCGTACAAGAACATCCCTTCAGCGGACACTGCACATCTACATACTTGATTAGTATTCTCTCTTCTAATCATAGAGCCTATTGTCCGACTTACTCGGAAACCCAATACAGCCCGAGAAACCCTCGGCTTCACAGTTTCTGCCCCGTGCACCACAGTCTATCGCATTCTATTAGCGTTTTCCTACAAGAGGAGATGAAGTGAATGAACTTACTAGTCGTCTCGCAAGGCCCGGTATACGTCTGGAAAGTACCATAGCTCGAGCAGTCGATCTGTCGACTTTGCAGATGCACAGTTGAGCCAGGTATGCGCAAAAGAGCGGCGAGACCCGGAGTCGCTATGGAGAGAGTGAAGAGGTTGAGAAAGCGCATGTTGTTTGTATTTCAGAGATGGGTTCTTGGTCTGGAGTAGAGTAAGAAACCTTAGAGGAATAGATGAGGTTGTGAAGAATGGAGACCCTATGCGGAGACGAAGCTCATGGAGAGGATGGTCCCAGGCATTATCGCGGTACTGCCTTTATACACCCACTTCCCCATCTATTCTCCACCTAACAATCTCAGAAACCTGTCAGTCCACCCCTCCCAAGAGCCTCATATTCTTCAGTCCCCGCCCCCAAGCCCGTAGCCCACCGTGTCCAAACACGTTGCCTACATTCTCCACCCTTGGCCGAATGCAGTGAGTTTCTAAACAAGCAGTAATTGCCGTGGGGGTCTCAAGGCTCGTAAACTCGTCCAACACAGCCGATACACTGTATACCAGTATCCGACCTGCGAGTCTGTGGCTACGATAACCGCCCCCAAGACCATCCGCCGCATCATCTCCAAACCTCGGCGCACATTTCGCACACTTGGCCCCTCTTTATCTTGTCCATGCGCAAAATAATAACAAACCTAGGGGTGTATCAACTCTACCACCACAGCTACTGTGCCCCAGCCAAGGGTGGAGAACGTGTATGGGCGTGGTGGGCAACGCAGGCTTGGGGTTTAGACGGCAGGGCAGTGATGCTGTCTATTTTCTTGGGGGTGGAGTTCTGCGATAACTATCCATTTACCCAGTGGTGGACTGGAAAAAGACTGCAGAACCGAAGGCCCCAGTCTCCACCCTTTGTGGGTTTCCAGAGCCGCAGTGTAGTGAAAACGTTTCAACAGGCCGTTAAACATATGCAGGCGAAGCTAGGGTGCGGCCTCTGAGGCATCGCCTAGAAGGTTTTGACGCCCGCCTAGAACGGCCAAGTGTCTTGGACGCAAGCCGGATAAGGAGATCAGTTACTACTAGTTCTCGGCGTTGCAGATTTTCCGTACCTTGAGTAGCTAGCTTGAAGGTTACAATAATATAGTCAGTGTGATTGGCGATGGCGTTTTGCTTGTCAGGTTTGAGGTTGATGCGAATGGCGGTTGCAGTCAGGCCGCGTATCGCTTGAGGTCTGTGTCTGACTAACCACCTTCAATATATCGCATCCGCTGATATTTTCGATTGAAGATAATGCATGCTTTTATAACTACCTATTGAGGTTGTAATTCTTATATAATACCTTGGCTAATCAGGCTTCTTTCCATCAGCCCAACTGGGCACCACACCATGACAAACACTGACGTAAGCATCCCATCTCGTCATCTCTCTGCTAGTGTTTTCTTCACTTTGTTCAGCCGTTTTCGCATTCTGTTTCTGCTTCATCCATTCCTCGACCACCCCCTCAGTTGTCCAGAACATGGTCCATTGGTCCCCAGGCAGGTTCCACATGCCCACACTCCGCTCGAAGTACCATTTGTTCACTGGGTTGCTCGTGCGACTCCTCCAGACAAAGCCAGTGGGGAAACAAGAGCGGGTCAGCGCCCCCCAAACAATGTCTGCGACGCCGCCGGAGCCTTGGGACTTGGTGAGAACGGCGAATTTGTCAAGGTAAGGTATCCACAAAGGAGAGTCTGGTGAGGGTGCGGTTTGTGAGCCTACAGCTAATGGATTTTGGCTGGGTGGCGTTTCCCAGGTACAAATTGCGCCGCCTTCGTAGTCTCCCGCAACAATGATGCCAGCTACACGTCCCCGGATCCGCTCGAGATAGTGGCGCGCGTCCAGTTCACGGCGGAACGAGTCGTTGATCAGATCTACCAGTCGGGGGAAGTTGATGCGGGGATCGTTGGCGAGGTCGATGCTGGGAGATGAGGGCGACGGTGGTTGCCACGGTCCCCAGACTCGTGGGTCGGGTATCATTGTGACTGGTATGCCTTTCTTCAAAAATGTTGCTGGGTTTGGCGCGGCAGAGGGATGGGGCCGATTGCCGAGGGGACCGGGAAGCGAGGAGGAGATCATGGGTTTGTCGGTCAGGAGGTTGTGGATGAGTGGATTCTTGGAACGTCGAGTTCGCACGCCTGTTGATGGTGCGGGCAGGAATGGCACTTGCGATGATATTGCAGCTTCGGTTGGGGTGATGATGAGAGCGGACGAGGACGGAGGCAGTAGCTTCAATGACCTCTGGACGACGTTCAGATTCCGGGCGTGTCGGTCTGGCAGATTCTGCTTTACATCGTCGTATTCGGCCTCCAGATTTATGAAGACGTGGGCGCCATCAGCCCTTTTGTCTGAGGGAATACCGCCCAGAGGGTCCAGAATGATGATTCGGTCCAGGATGGGCTTGTCAGCGGATACCCTGGTTATTTCGTAGAGGGCGTCTTGTAGCTCATCCTCTCCAGTGACATGGTGAGTGATGCCAGCAAATTCTCGTGCCAAGGCCAGCAACACGTCGTCGGCATGGACTCGGACCTTCCTCAACTCGGCGTCGTACGCGAATGGCGGTATGACAGGGATGATGCCGTCCTCTATGGGTAAGAAGAGCAGTTGCTTGTTCTTCACCTCGACGCCGCCGCGAGCCTGGACGGTGCTCGGAATCTCGGCGCCGACTCTGGAGAGGCATAGTGCGTGGTCGACCTCGAAGGCGCCAGGTTCGTTGAATTCTTCGAGGGCATCCACGATGCGGGCGCCTTGCTCCCGAACCGCAGCTTCCCAGGCAGGGCTGAGTTCCAGACTGTCTGGTGCGATCTCTTGGTCGCAGTCCACAACCACGGCAATATTCAGGCCTAGCCTCGCCATTTGGCTCAGTGTCAGGGCAATTCCTCCCAGCGTCTTGTCGTCCAGGGCCTGCGGCTGGCGCAGCTTGACCAAGGCAAGATGCAGCGGCTCGACATCCTCGGTGGGCGGTATGGGCTTCTCGGGCAGCGGCTGGTGGGCGAAGACGGGACTGTCCTGAATGGCCTTGGTGGGCTCGTACAGATTCCCGAGATTGACGCCCGTCTGGGTCAGCCGCCACTCATTATACTGAGCGCGTTTTACGACTTCGCTCACGGGGCGCTCGACGGGTGCGGCAGCGGGAGAGTCGGCGGGGGCGTGCGGGGCATCGAAGTGCTTGAGGAAGTTGCGGGCATCGCGCTTTCCGGGCGACTCCTTGAGCGACTTGATCAATTGGTCGCGTTCGGCGCGCTGTCGCTCTTTGGCCGAGCTCTTTCTGTGGATGCGCGGGGGGTCGCTGGCGGGCACACGCAGGCTCGCGGCCGTGGAGAAGGGGCTGCAGCCATGATCGCATCTGGGGAATGCCTGGGCGCACAACGGGGTCAGCAACGCGCTGTGTGACTGTACGTCGACTTATGGGGTGTCCGTGTCGGAGAGGAGCAAGCTCACTTTGGCCGCCACCCCCAAGCCCCGACGCTGGGCTTTGTAGCAGATGATCATTCTTCATAATAGAGGGAAGCGGTGCTGTGCGCGGGCTCCAGATGAATTCTCTGAGTGGGGTTGCTTGTGGCTGCTGCATGAAAGCTTCTTCCAGGTGCGCTTGATCAGATACGACGTCACTAGCCGATACCTAGCCGATATCGGGAACTGCATCAGGCCTGACTAATCACGACATTCATCTTCTTGGGCATGGACCCGGTTGCTCCCGCCTCATATTGGAGTGGTAGAAGGCCCTAGTTAAAGTCCCGTCCAGCTCTTTGTCAAGTAATTGCTGTTGTGACAATAGTGTTCCCCGCTACCATCGCCGACATCCTCGGCCAATCTGTAGGTCCCAAAACCATCATTACAAAAGGCGGTACTTGGTCTATGTGAGGGAGTTTAACAATTGTGAACAACAATACAATTGAACACCACCAGCCGAGGCAAGCAGAAACAGACCAGGCATTTCGTCAAAAATATCCACCATGGCACCGCAGCTCGCATGGATCGGCCTGGGCAACATGGGCAGGGCAAGTATAGCCGCAGCACGCCTTGCCTTCGTCCACGCACGCGCTAACATCAACCTCGCAGGGCATGTGCAAGAACCTCGTCGAGAAAGCAAATCTAGACAAGCCGTTGATCCTCTACAACCGCACCCAGAAGCGCGCCGAGCAGCTCTCGGAGACCCTCGGCTCCGACAAGACGACTGTCGCGGCCACCATCGGCGATGCAGTCAAGGACGCCGACATCATTTTCATGTGCCTGGGCGACGATGCGTCGGTCGAGGAAGCCGTGAATGCCATTCTTGGAGAACACGCCAAGGGCAAACTGCTTGTAGATTGCTCGACTGTGCACCCGGATACGACGAATGCGTTGGAAAAGAAGATTACGGAAGCAGGTCTTGAATTCGTTGCCATGCCCGGTCTGTTCCCCAATTTCCTCCTCCCTCACGTGCACCCAATTGACTGTACATATAGTGTTTGGTGCTCCATCCATGGCCGACGCCGGATCCCTCGTCTGCGTCACGGCCGGCACGCCAGCATCAGTTGACAAGGTAAAGCCCTACACCAAAGGCGTCATGGGCCGCGCCGACATCGACTTCAGCGGCCAGCCCGCCGGAAACGCCACCCTCCTCAAGGTAATTGGCAACACCTTCATCCTCAATATGGTCGAAGTGCTATCCGAAGGCCACACCTTGGCCGAGAAGACCGGGCTCGGGATCGACAACCTCCACAACTTCATCTCGACCATGTTCCCTGGACCTTATTCTGCGTATTCGCAGCGCATGTTGGACGGTGACTATTACAAGAGGGAAGAGCCGCTGTTTCATGTTGATTTGGCGCGGAAGGACGCGAGACATGCGAAAGATCTGGCGCAAAGAACGGGGACGAATATGCCGGCGCTGCAGGTTGCTGACGCGCATCTGGCCAAGGTCAAAGAGCATTTAGGTGACAGGGGGGATATTCCGAGTATCTATGGGGCGGTGAGACAGGAGAGTGGGTTGAAATTTGAGAACAAAGACTAGATGGGTAGGTCGGTGGGTGGGTATGAGCCACGTGACCAACTTTCCATCCAGAACGGGACCTGTAGAACCCTTCGCCTAGCACCGCTCTTGCAAACGAGCTCAAAAATCTCCCGCCAATCTCTAAGCATCTGTTCATCCTGCGGTATCTGCTCGAGAATCAAAAATACCCATTTCCCAAATGCGCAGCCCCTCCGTCGCCCGTCAGCATCTGTCCTTCTTTTCCACCCTTTTCGAACAACCCCACTACTTTACTCCCCTCCCCCATTCACATTTCCAGTCAGTCCCCTTTCCTAAATACACTTCCCACCAAACCCAACACTAACGTACCATAGTTCTCTCTCCCCCTCCATCACCACGGATAGTGCCCTCACTTCCTTCACTTCCTCCACTTCCTCCAACTCCTTTGCCAGCCTCTCATATACCTCTGTCTGCTCTTCGTAAAGACGAACCAAGGTAGTTTGAATGATTTTGCCGTACGGGTCATCGATGGCGACGCTGGGGGGTCGATCGTGCGCGTTAATTTATGCGTCGGAAATTTTGGCGAGCTCGGTTTCGAAATCGGGGAGAGTTGAGAGAAGGGTAATCAAAGCGTTGGTGAGGGTGGCGGAGAGTAGGAGATTGCCCGAGATATCATAGGTCAGTGACATGATCGATGTTGATTGGTGTCACCGTTGTCTTGCAGTGACACGTCGTTGGTGATGGTGGTTGGGCTGCAGTGGTTCACGATTGCTGACGATTAATGGTGTTGGGGATTCCAGAGATGGCGGCAGTTGGTGATCAGCAGAGTAAAATTAGAGCTCCGTAGAGGAAGGTGTTGACAGTGAGCTCAATATGTCCGCAAAGGGAGTGTCATCACGTGGATTTGTGACCACTCGTCGTTGTAGTGGCATGGCAGCGTGGCTGCCCGTCTTAATCCTTGGTCCCATGATTTCTTTCCTCCTGAAGTTTACTTTAGTTGGTGGTCCTTGAAACTTCCCAGCGTTGGACGTACCGCGTTTGCCTTTCACCTCAAGAGTTTGCGCGCAGAAAAAAGAGCTGTAGCGTCCTACCCCCCCATGAGGCCAAGTTAGCAACTACATCTTTCCAAACTATTAGCGCGGGTTTATTTTTGTTGCGTAATTGTTCCAGCTATCCTGCAGCCTTCTCTCTGCCAACGTATCCCTTCCACCGTTCCCCCTGGTGTTTTTCTTCACCACAGCCGGCAAAGGAGCTGTTCTATTTTCGGCAATCCTATTTTCCAGATCTGAAGCCGTCCAAGTAACTTTTGAATTGGGAATCACGTCGTCCATGTGAAGGCTGCCCTCAACTTGATAACCCCGACTGCTGTGTCTCGACTCTTTGAAGGCAAGACGGAGATACGGTATCGATGTTGCGACGATGGTAATGGAGACTTCTGCGGCAGCCCATATGATGAGCACGTAACAAGAGTCTGCCAGCAAATGAGCAATAGACCAACATACACAGCCGACTGCTGTCACTCACACGTCACGTCTTTCCAACGGCCGATTTCAGGCAGATACGAAGTCTTAATGAAGGCAGCAATCCCGGCAAAGACACCCAAGCTCATGGCAACGCTCACTCCGATCTTCTCTCTCTTCTCTATTCTCAGCGGCAAAAGCAGTATCACAGGGAATCCGGCCAGCATCAAGTCCATGACTCCCGAGTAGGCTCCCGCAAAAATAGACACGTTGACGATAATGCGTGGATCCCAACAGGAGCCCGGAAGTAGCGGCCTCCATATTTTTGCAATCGGAGTACACGACGCGAAGATCTCGATCGCGTCAAACCCCATCACGACGTTGAGTGTCACAATGATCCCCCAGAGGAGCCAGTAATGCCACGTCTTTCCAGCTAAGCGGAGCAGCGTGACAGCGAAAGAGGTTTTGCTGATTTGAAGGGCGAGGACTGCAAAGAATTCTGAGATTGTGAGGTACTTTAGTGCGAGGGGCAAGTCGTTCTCTGGGATATCGATAAAATGAAAGCCCAGTCCGTACTTTGTCGCCACATGGATCAGTGCAGCATATACGACCAGAAGAAGCTTTCAGGCGTCAACAAGGGCTGCCATGCACATGAGGTCTTGTAAAGGGAGAGCTGCATACCCAAGAGAAAGCGACAAGCGCGTCATCCCAACCAATCTGTCTCCCATACCTCCATTTCATCCCAAGTCTCAGAACAATAAACCACAGCGCAACGGCCGTGACCGTCCACATGCTCGCCACCATTGTCGGCGCATTCGATTGCTTCATTTTGGATATACGAGCGATGCAAGTAGGGACAACAACATGAACTTCAAAGGTAAGGCGAGAAGCTCGCCCGCCTCATGGCGTGTTTTCGATACCCTGGAATAAACGTTCTCCGCTCTCAGGAATTATGTCCGAGCATTGAAGGCACACCGCCCAGCTCCGAATATGCATTGTGATTGTGACACGAGAATCCTTGCATCGGCAATGATTGGGCAATTCGACAACCTGGAAGTGGTTAGCGAGCTCAGGCGACTTATTTTGTGACCCATGCCGAATCCTTCCGCCCGATGGCGCATGGATAGGTTACACGTGCTCATCCAACAACGCGGGGCAGCAAATCAGGACGGAGAGGAAGTACGCGAAACACGTATCGTGAAAGTTTCCCACTCCTCTTATATCAGGATTCCCGTATATAGTTCTGTCTTCTCGAGCGGGAGGTTCAAAGTGGATTGCTTTTGTTCGAAGATCTCAACTCTATAGCCACTACAAAATTACTTGATAATTGAGAGCGCTGATGCGTTTTACTTTGCACAATTAGGAGGTCATTACTGAAAATCGAGCAAGCTCAATATGAGAATATCAGTGTGCTTATCTTCAACCCGGTTTCGTTGCCGCCCCGTCAGCCACAAACCCTCAACAGAATCCTATCTTATTCAAGACCTTAAACGGGCCATCCTTACCTTCTCGTTCCAAGCTCAACTATATCAGAGTGTGAGCTTCGCCGACATGTCTATACGTAGGCAACATGTTGGATTGAAGGTAAAAATATATGACATTGTATATGTTGTGTCACTCAATATGTAGGCGTCCCGGATGTATCCTGGTAGAAAACAAGCCATGACCACATTCACATGTGATATATTGCGCCGTAGCGAAGAGCTACTTCGCTCGAATCTACCACTGGCACTTGTTGAAGGCTTGGGTGCATCGTGCAGAGAACGGGTCTTGGTTTCTCTGTCAGCTGTTTGCTTCGTCATCAATCAACGCGGCATATATATGGGGATCCGAACACGACGCCCATCGATCAATCACGAACATCAATCACGGACACCATGATCACCGAATACACGACCCTTACCCTAACGAGTTCATGAACATTTTTGCTTCTATCTTTAAAACATCTTTCTTTCATCTTGGTTTGGTAGCTAGATACAACGAAATTGCAATAGTAACAAGCCATGGCAACACAGATTCGACAAACAAACCTTAGCAACACGTATGAGCCTTAACCATAGTATATCTACTGGCCCCCGATCTACTTCTTCTTCCCTATGATTTTCTTGTGCTAACATAGAAATACAATGCAAACTTGTCAACGTCTCCTTATAATATTAAACAATATTAAATATAAATAGTGTCATGATGTGACGAAGTAGATAGAGAGAGTGACAATGTTGATATTGTATTGATTCTACGGAGGAGCTACCGAATAAATATCTAGAGTCTTACCAGGCACGGCAGGAGCCTGCCAAGGTAGACATAACAGACATCGAGGTGAGTCATATGAGCAAACATCGAGGTGGTTCATCACGTAACCCACAGGCCGACAATTAGCGGGGATTTGTCTTGTGTAATTAATTTTTTCTTAAAGATTAGTAAAGTTATACTGCTTTTTAAGATATTACTATGTTCAATACACAAGACCGAAAGTCTAGGGAAGCTAGTATAGAGGAGTAGATTAATTGCACTTCATAGTCTCGGGCAATATAACAAGATAGTGTTAGAGGAGGTCTTAAAGAGTGTATGAATTTAGCTTCCTCAAACTATAACTATGAACTGATAGGTTAACGAGTCACCTTATGCCAATTCTTATTTTTACTCTTGTTACCAAGGTTAATTTATTTTGTTTCCTGCAGGAAGAATACAGGTCAGTAAGTCTTCCGCAAGTAATTGAAGATAGTCTTAGATAAAACATACGAAGTGGTTTACTATCCACGATACCCTCTTTATGCTGTCGCCGTGGAAGTTACTATTACCGTTGACGTAAGAAATCTCCTGTAGAAAGAGTTAAAGTTAGCAAATGCACCTTAAAGAAATAGTAGACTATTATCTAAAAAACCTACGGGATATTTCTAGTGACAGAAATAATGACTCTTGATGTAGCAGTGCTCCTATAGAAAGATATAAAATTAGCAAATGTAATACAAGATAAATAGTAGGGGACTGTAACAAAAACTTACGTAACAACAGCAGTGCTAGTAAGAACGGAAGTAGAGAACCTGCGAATCGTCCTAGTAAAGGGTACTACAGAGACGCTGCGGGAAACCGAGGTGGTTGTAACCGTCATAGTTACTGATTGTGTTGCCGTAGCTGTCTGAGTGAAGGTAGAGGGCACAACCTCAGTTGTAGTCTGGGTCTCCAAGACTGTAGACGTAGAGGGCACGACCTCGGTCGTTGTTTGGGTCTGAATCGCTGTCTCTGTAGTAGAGATAGTAGCAGTCACAGTCGCTGTTTCTGTAGCGGAGACAGTAGCAGTCTCTGTAGCGGAGACAGTAGCAGTCTCTGTGGCAGAGACAGTAGCAGTCTCTGTAGTAGAGATAGTAGCAGTCTCTGTGGCGGAGATAGTAGCAGTCTCTGTAGTAGAGATAGTAGCCGTCTCTGTGGC